>WNWK01007075.1:0-98094 GCA_009830355.1 Cherax destructor
TGGTTTTAGGGTGGGGGATCATGGGAAGGCGTAAGGTTGGCCACCTCTGTGTTGGTTGTTTGTATGGTATGTGTGTGTGTGTGTGTGTGTCCTTCTGAATATTGTTGCTTAAGTCTCCTGTGTTGCTTCTCAACCGATGTTTAATGATCATAGTGTGTGTGTGTGTGTGTGTGTGTGTGTCCAAAGTGGTACTTTTGTATCAAGGTCAAGGACAATGTTTTACATTGTTAGGTTGTAAAGTTTGATTGTGCTTATGTTATTGGAGGACAAGGTTGTAGTTAGTTTTGTGAGGTTGCCTCATGTTCAGATGAGTGTTATGTTGGTGGTTGGATTTTGTAATATTATTATGTATGTTGAAATATGTTCCAAATAAAATAAAAAAAAAAAAAAAATCGTTAGATATGTTTTACGGCATTTGAATAAAGGTGTGTCTAATGTTACATTGCAATCCACATGATGTGGAAAACAATTGTTTATATATATTTTAGTGGTTAATGTTCTTGGGCGTGTATTGAGAGGTTCTTGGATATGTATTGATAGGTTGTGTATGTTGAACATTGAATTCTTTATACATGAACGCCGGTGATTTGTGGCGTTTTGTCAATGTTTGTCATTGTGTTGATTGAGAAAGTGTGAATGTGCGATAGTCTTATCGCGGTAGGAAATGTTTATATATATTTTGTGTTTAATATTATCTAATGTGTGTGCTTCTTATGTTCTGATATTTATGATTAAATAGTGTGGGAGATTGTAGTACGTGTGTGTCATATTGGATAATTTGGTGTTCTTGGATATGTATTATTTTGCTATGTGCTTTGTACCCTGTTTCAATAAAATATAAAAAAAAAAAAATAGTAGTGTAACATCTCTGCATTCATACTGGTATAAAATACCTGTATTCTTCATACCGGTATAAAGAATAAAGACTTACTTGTAGTACAATGTAATATTTTACTGACAAGGCTTCGCCCACGTAGTGGACTTTTGTAAGTCACAGAGAATCACGGATGAGCGTGATTATATATATATATATATATATATATATATATATATATATATATTATATATATATATATATATATATATATATATATATATATATATATATATATATATATATATATATATATATATATCAACACTGCGACTAACCGTGGAATCGAACCAGTGTTGTTTTAGCCCGCCTCGTGGTGAGTAAAAAAAACGACGCTCTAACCCACTGGACCATACAATCCTACAAAGATCACGCACACAGGAGAGCTAGGTGTTGTACCATGATCCGAGGACATACGATGTTATTGATTAAATACCACTCGTTCCTGGTTACAATACTATATATACTGCTTGTGGAGGCTAGTACACAAAACGGGGAGTAGGATCAAATTAGCTCTGATGCACCCACACCATCGTATGTCCTCGGATCACGGTACAACACCTAGCTCTTCTGGGTGCGTGATCTTTGTAGAATTGTAGGGTCCTGTGGGTTAGAGCATCGTGAATTTCGTGTTCGTAAGAGGTGTAGGGATAAAAGATAAAGAATCAAACACAAAGTGTGAGTTATCACAGTTGCTCTTTGCTGATATCACTGTTCTTTTGGGAGATTCTAAGGAGAAGTTGCAGAGGTTGGTCGATGAGTTTGATAGGGTATGTAAAAGAAGAAAAATAAAAGTGAATATAGGAAAGAGTAAGGTGATGAGGATAACAAAAAAAATAGGAGACGGAAGATTATATATCAGATTGGAGGGAGAGAGTATGGAGGAGGTGAATATGTTCAGATATTTAGGAGTGGACATGTCAGCAGATGGGTCTATGAAAGATGAGGTGAATCATAGAATTGATGACATGAAAAAGATGAGTGGTGCACTGAGGAGTCTGAGGAGAGAATGAACTTTGTCCATGGAAGCAAAAAGGGGAATGTATGAGAGTATAGTTATACCAACACTCTTATATGGGTGTGAAACATGGGTGATGAATGTTGCAACGAGGAGAAGGCTGGAGGCAGTGGAGATGTCATGTCTGAGGGCAATGTGTGGTGTGAATATAATGCAGAGAATTCGTAGTTTGGAAATTAGGAGGAGGTGCGAGATTACCAAAACTATTATCCAGAGAGCTGAGGACGGGTTGTTGAGTAGGTTCGGACATGTAGAGGGAATGGAACAAAATAGAATGACTTCGAGAGTGTATAAATCTGTAATGGAGGGAAGGCGGGGTAGGGGTCGGCCTAGGAGAGGTTGGAGGGAGGGGGTAAAGGAGGTTTTGTGTGCGAGGGGCTTGGACTTCCATCAAGTATTTGTAAGCGTGTTAGATAGGAGCGAATGGAGTCAAATGGTTTTTAATACTTGACGTGCTGTTGGAGTGTGAGCAAAGTAACATTTATGAAGGGATTCAGGGAAACCGGCAGGCCGGACTTGAGTCCTGGAGATGGGAAGTACAGTGTCTGCACTCTGAAGGAGGGGTGTTAATGTTGCAGTTTTATAACTGGAGTGTAAAGCACTCCTCTGGCAAGACAGTGATGGAGTGAATGATGATGAAAGTTTTTTTTTTCGGGCCACCCTGCCTTGGTGGGAGAAGGCTAATGTGTTAATATATATATATATATATATATTGTGAGGGAAAAGTAGTTGTAAAGAAGGTAACGGTTGTTCAGTCAGCCGGGAGCATTATTAACGAGTTACAGCCAGCAATTCCATCTAGCGGGCTGGAGCTAAACTCTTGTTCCCGGTTGTCTGAGGGTTTTTACTTTCTACTCCTGGTAGTATGACTCTTACCTGGTGTCGGTTGGGGAGTGGAAAGTCACTTCACCTTCACTCTTCTCCGAATCAGGTAAGGCAATCTACCAGGAGTATTTCTTTTGTTTGATTATTATGTTTTCTTTGGTTACCAGTAGTGACTTGGTCATCTTGAAACACCTTTTTCTATCTTAAATGTTTTAAGACTTATGGTAACCAGAATATTTTCTTTATTATCAGCTCTGCCGCTGGACTGGTTCTCCAGGACAGACGCATGACTTACGAGCAAGATTTTCCCTGGACTTAACGGGAATTCCACAACAACTCCTCTCTAGTTTCTAACTTGTGTGCGTTAGAGGGTGTTGCAGAAGATCTCATCTACCTTTGGATACCTACAGTGTGGTATTTCAACCTCGTGGTCCCAGGAGATTCACCATCTACTCCGGAGCCATACCACCTACAGAGAGACAACCATCATCTATTCTCCCCCTCTCCGGTTATTACCTCCTGTCTCACCAACAGACCTGAACCACAACGGATATATTTCTTTTTTATTTCTATTTAATTTTATATTAAAATCCAGAAAAAAACATCTTATTATAAATATCCTTCGGTTTACTATTATTTATTAATTTTTCCATCAATGTTTTGTTCAGGGGAAGGCGTTTCCCTGACTATATATATATATATATATAGAGAGAGAATTTTATAATGAACAATTACTCTTTACTAATACTAACTTCAAGAATGGCATAACATTAAGTTCCTATAGATGCCTGCACATACATACTAAAAAGGTTAGGTTAGCAAGAAACCTCTATGGAAATTATAAAACACTAGAAGGGGCCAACACTTGCTTGCCTTTCCTGATTCTGCCATTATTTAAAAGCGAACAGTCTGGCTGATTCTCCAGAGACCTTGATCAGTAGCGTGTTTTCTCCGCATGTATGTGCCAGGCAACCGAGTAATGTTATTTAAATTTAATAACTTCAATTCTTCTCTTCCTCTCCCTACACAAGTTATCCTTTGCTCCCTCCACCCATCACCCTTCCTTAACCAACCTTTCTTCCCTCCTTTCCTTCACCCAGGACAGTCCCTAAACACATTACATCTGTCTATTTTCCATCATTACTCATACCTACCTTTACTCACCATTACTAGAGCCTTAAATCCCACCCATCACCCTTCCTACTCGATCTCCCTCTTTCGTCTTTTCCTCCCGCCTTCTGTTCTACATCTCTCTCCTTCCTTCTACTAAATGTTCCTCTTCCTACCTCCACTCTCTTTCTCTCTCTCTCTCTCTCTCTCTCTCTCTCTATATATATATATATATATATATATATATATAATGTCTCTCTCTCCATTACCCGTCCCTGCTCCGGTATGTTGTGGGAGGCGAGGTGTGCCCACTGGTCACCAGACTCCCGACAGAGAGAAAGATTATAACGACGGCTGCACTTCCCTAAATCACAACCCAAAATCGAAAAAGCTCGCGTTGGTCCTCAGAGGCACGAAAATACTGCTTATTTGTGCAGTCTTGGAGGTGTTGGGGAAAGGGAGGGAGGGAGGAAGAAGCAAGTAAAAGACGGGGGAAGGATGGAAGGAGGGGCAGGCCTTGAGGGCAGGAGGAAGAGAAGGTGGAAGTGAGAGAGGGCGACAGGTATCGAAGGAGACAAGTGAGGGAAGTGAGGGAATGTTAGATGGCTACAAAGGACGGACTGGGACATAAGGTGAGAATAATAATAGCTGAAGGGAGGAGTGAAATCAGAGGGAGTAAGAGTAAAGGGACTAGGGACGGAGAGAGGGGTAAACAAAGAAGAGCCAGGGAAGAACCGATAAGTGAGTGATTGTAAAGACAGTGCTGTAAGCAAGTGGTGAATAAAAGTTGGGAAAGTAAGGAAAGTGGGGAAAGAGAATTCGTAGGAGTTATAAGTTTGAGGAAAAAGAGAATAGGTAGCTAGAAAATGAGAAAGGAATTGATTCGAGATAAAGAATAAGTCATTACTACTAAACAGTCTAGCTGACCTTCCATATTGAACATTTTATTGGGCTATGATTCTTGACTTCTGAATCGTAGTGCTATTCTAGCTATTATCTTTATTTTGATTCCTCGTGCTGACTCTGTTGAACCTGCTCACGAATCCAGCTGAGCTTATCTACTAGCCTCTTCATGATTTCCTTTTCTGCTAACTGCTTTTTCATGCAGGTGACCCCTTCATGTTAAACCTTTCTGGTGTGTGGTAATGTCAAAACACTGGATCAAGTCCTAATTTCCAGCTACTGAAGCCAACAGTGCCAAAGATTTGACTTTTAATAAGCAATTGCAGGGTCCTGGCGTCCAAGTGGCCCGGCTGTGGTTCAGCAGCAACACTTATAATGAAATATTAGGAGAAACTCCTGCAGGTTTATAAAGTACTTAAGTCCTGTTCAATAAATCAAGAATATGCCAGGCTCGCTCTTCTCGTAAGACATATAGTAAATCAAGCCGGTGGGCGCCTATTGACCAGTGATATTTTCAACCACCGAACAGACTTCAGATGCGGTAGACAAGAAAAAGATGCGACGGAATGAACCTGTTAAAACTTTTCCATCTACGAACCTGTTATAAGTATCTTCAACAATACAGTGAAAGTCTACATTAGCCACCTACCTGGATAAGTATTCTGTAGCTACATATAACAGAATACTTTTAGAAAAATATTATAGCACTGCTAGTAATCACATTGGGCGTAAACATAAATGTTCACGCCAAATACAGACACAAACTGTGGTCAGAAAATAGATGAGTAAACATAAAAAAAAATATAGAAGCTTTTCCTGGACTATTTTCAGGAGCCATCAAACTTAAATCATGATAATAAATGGAAAAAAAATGTGATAACAATATTCCAAGTTGAAGACAGGTCTTTATCTCTAATTACTGACCAATCAGCAATAACTGATGATGAAATTTAAATTCAGCTTCAATACAGTTTTAGAATGGGTTGTTCTGGGCTTTCAAATTTACTGACTTTTCACGAAGGTATTTGAGGCAGCGGACTATGGCCTTGTTTATAAAAACATTAAAGGCTTTTTTTTAGAATTTCAGAAAGAGACTGATGAAAATATAGCAGCACAGCTGACTTTAGAAGAGTTGCTCGCCTAGATCCTGCTACGGCTGACACAATGGGAACAAAGCGTTTGCATAAGGTAATTTATTGGTATTTATTGGCTGTTCAGTGGAGTCATTAGTGAGTAATTTGTTGTTCACAGTCAACACGAACAACATAAATGAGGGAATGAAGAATGGCAATTAAATTCGCAGATTGCATTCCAACATCCCCAGAACAACACACGGGAGCTACGGAATGAATTGGATAAGTTGATGATATGAGAGCGAAAATTGTAAATGCAGTAGAATTTGGACAAATATAAGGTTTTGATCCTAGGAAGTAAAGAGATCTACAGTACTCAAACTAAATAATATTGAATGCAATGAAGCCGAATGCGGAAGAGACAGCGAAGCTCTAGTTAATAGAAAATTAAAGAATTATAAATACAGATACTGGCAAGGCTTCATTAAGGATACCTCAGATAAGTTCTGGTCTTCGTATTTTAGAATGAACAAAAATTCGCAGGAAAACATACAGTGGAAGGTGACGAAATTAATCTCCTGTATAAAAAAGTCTTTCCATTGAAGACTGGTTAAAAAAATTTCGTATTTATTCACTCTTGGAAGGTGTAATTATTTAAGTGTAGTAATGGAAGATAAAATAAGTGAGAGGCAATAACTAATTTGCTGAAGTTACTTACCGTGGATAGGACTCGTAGAAATAAACTCAAGTAGATTTAGAAAGAGTTTAAGAAAGCACTGGTTGGACATTAGGATGAATGAGTGGAACAAAGTTGCGTCGATGAAGAGCAAGACCCGACTAGAGATAAATTATATAAAATGCCAATACGATGGAAAAATGGACACAAATGTGTTATAATGCTAGCATAGTCTTGGAAAAATAAGACACAATTGCACTGTAATACAATTCTTTATTGACTACGTTTGACTATGTTCTCCCATGGGAAAGTGGGGGACCTGATGAGGAACTATGGGTGGTTGGTGTGAAGGTAGAGTTTGTAATGAGGTGGGTGGAAGCATTGGGTATGGCATGTGTGTTTTGGGTTAGATTGTTTGGCTGCATTGGGGTTGTCCAGGTTGGGGGACATCTGAAGGTGATTGTATTTGGGCTTCCTCCTGAGTCTGGGTTCTCCTGTCCATCTCTCTTTCCTCCTTTTGTCTCTGTACCCTCTCTTTCAGTTTCTGTCTTTCTTCTCTTGTTCTGTTCCGGTCGAGATACACCCTCTGGTACTCTGATATATCCCTTAGTTTTGCTTTCTCCTGCAGGATCCTGTTTCGAGTCAATTCTGCCTTGAAAATCACTTTGACTGGCCGGAATCTTCCTCTTGCAAACCCCCCTATTCTCAGAACATTTGCTAGCTGGGTCATGTCATCTTCTCCTATTGCTTTCATGATGGGTTCAATTGCTTTTTTCTCCCCTTGTCTTCTTGCTTCATAAGTTTCCCCTTCAGCTTCCGGGATCCCATATACAAAGACTGATCTCTCTCTTTCATTCTCCCACTGCCTGTCCCTATGTAACCCCTGATTCGATTTAGTTGCCTCCATTGCAGCTATCCTTTCTTCAATCTCTTCACTTTCTGTCATCCCTTGGCCCAGTGGCCTGTCGCTTTCCCTTCTTAACTTTCCCTGTGCACTGCTGTGGTCTGTTAGGGCTTCTACGTATAGCATAGCTCTCCCTTTTTCTACACTCCCCTCGATTGTTCCTGATGTGATCCTCTCTTTTTCTCGGGCTCCACGATGGTCTGATAGGGCCTCTGCATACAGTTTCACTCCGTTCTCTACAGTCCCCTTCTTTGTGTCTGAGGTAGCAGTTTCTGATACCATGTCCACATTGCTTTTTAGTTCTTTAGGCTGTTTCAATTTTTTCAGCTCCTCTTTTAATCTCTGTATCTTAACCTCTGCTGTTGTGACTTGCTTCTCCCACTTCATGCTTTCTGCAGCTATCCTCTCCTCCATTTTCTTGCTTTCTGCAGCTATCATCTCCTCCATTTTCATGCTAAGCTCCTCTAGCTTCCTTCCCCACTCATGTTCCCTTTTCATGAGCTCTGCTGCACAATCTTCCTTCGCAGACTCATCCTCCAGTCCCCTAGTTTTCCGTCCTGCTCTCTGGTACCCCATTTTTTTTAAGATGCCACAGAGTGAAAAACTATGTATTTCTGTGTGGTTGTTTTGTGGTGTGATTGCCTGAGTGTTTGTGTGGGGGTGGAGGGAGGGAGAGGAGAAACTGGAGACAGTGGGGAAATGGAAGAGAGGTGGGGAGGGGGAAAGAGGGGGAAATATGAGAGAGTGGAGGAGGGGTGGAGAGAGAATGGGAGTATGTACTCACCTAGTTGTGGTTGCAGGGGTCGAGTCATAGCTCCTGGCCCTGCCAGGAGCTATGTGTGTGTGTGTGTGTGTGTGTGTGTGGGTACTCACCTAGTTGTGGTTGCAGGGGTCGAGTCATAGCTCCTGGCCCCGCCTCTTCACTGGCCGCTACTGGGTCACGCTCCCTGCTCCATGAGCTTTATCATACCTCTCCTTAAAGCTATGTATGGAACCTGCCTCCACTACATCGCTTCCCAAGCTATTCCACTTCCCGACCACTCTATGACTGAAGAAATACTTCCTAGCATCCCTGTGATTCATTTGAGTCTTCAACTTCCAAATGTGTCCCCTTGTTGCTGTGTCCCATCTCTGGAACATTCTGTCTCTGTCCACCTTGTCTATTCCTCTCAGTATTTTATATGTCGTTATCATGTCCCCCCTATATCTCCTGTCCTCCAGTGTCGTCAGGTCGATTTCCCTTAACCTCTCCTCGTAGGACATACCCCTTAGCTCCGGGACTAGTCTTGTTGCAAACCTTTGCACTTTCTCTAGCTTCTATACGTGCTTGGCTAACCTAACCTAACCTAACCTAACGTACACAGTGTACAGGGTCCTGAACGATTCTTTATTAAGATGTCGGAATGCTGTTCTTAGGTTAGCTAGGCTCCCATATGCTGCAGCAGTTATTTGGTTGATGTGCGCCTCAGGAGATGTGCCTGGTGTTATACTCACCCCAAGATCTTTTTCCTTGCTTGAGGTTTGTAGTCTCTGGCCCCCCTAGACTGTACTCCGTCTGCGGTCTTCTTTGCACTTCCCCAATCTTCATGACTTTGCACTTGGTGGGGTTGAACTCCAGAAGCCAATTGCTGGACCAGGCTTGCAGCCTGTCCAGATCCATTTTGTAGTTCTGCCTGGTCCTCGTCGTGTGTGTGTGTGTGTGTGTACTCACCTATATGTGGATGCAAGGGTCGCCTTGCTTCAAGAACTTTATCATAGCTTTTTTAAAGCTATACTTCAATCCTGCAAATAGCTGAGAAAAAACTATCTACTTCTGTCTAGATTAGGAACTAACATATATTTTATAGGTGTATAAGAAAAGGATAGAAAAGCAGAAGGCTCTCTGCCCATCTTCCACATCCTCTTGCCACTGCCGGCATGAAAGCAGGGAAAAACAATGTACCATCTCCCATGGTCTACAACTTCCTCTAATAAATTAGCACTATTACTACTAAGTGTTGGTGTTACTCCAGTGCCACTCACAGAGCTGTGTATACCATTGATTCTATTTCTGGTTACCTGCTATGACTATCCCAACTCTCTACATCTACCAGTACAACTATTATTGACTCGGTCACCTTGCTGTCAACATCATACTGTAGCAGATGTTGAACAAACAACAGGAATCGTTTGACTTCAAATTCCCCTGTCTGGTGTGTCCACGAGGGCGTGGTGTAGATTTAGTGTGGGTTTAGCAGGTGGCTGAGAGGGGTAGCCAGTGTAATTGGCAACATATTGTTCCTGTCCTCTTTCACTATACCTTTCACCTTACTGGTCACTTTTTATCACATTTTTTAACTTATAAAATAATTTAGGCTCACTAGCAATTTTGACTAATAGATTTATTCAGAGCATATAGGTCCTGAGGGCTGCGGCAACTTGTCCCACCAGGGTAGGATATATCTAGTGGAACCCTATACTTGGCAAGTGCTTGTCCAGCTAGTTTTTGAATGACTGTATTGTCTTGTCGATTTCAACATACAGTGAGTAGTTTGTTCAGTTCCTCTATAATTCTGCGCAACAAACTTTGCTTACATTCTTGAATTATGATTCTCGTAGTTGCATACCGTTGTTTGGTATTATGCAGTCACTCAGAACTTGAAATAGATCTTTGTGCATGAGTGTGTCAAAGCCATTTAATGTCTAATCAGTTTTAATGAGATTTTACAGAACCCCTTTCCTGGGAGAAAGAGGCTGAGCGTTGGAACCTTGTTTCTGAGTGATGGTACCTTGTTTCTGAGTGATGGTACCTTGTTTCTGAGTGATGGTACCTTGTTTCTGAGTGATGGTACCTTGTTTCTGAGTGATGGTACCTTGTTTCTGAGTGATGGTACCTTGTTTCTGAGTGATGGTACCTTGTTTCTGAGTGATGGTACGAATATGGTATCTCTTCTCTCTATCCTATTTGGTATATCTTCGTCTTTTATGTGTTCTGGAGATCAAAGCTAGACTGTATATTCAAGATTCCCTCTTCTGTGCCATAAATTTCAAGCAGATAAGCATCGCCTGATACTATTGAGTCGTTGTTTATGAGTACTTCAAGGTCCTCTTCTCTTATTTTATTTAGTTTGTTGCCAAACCTTTTGTATTAATGTTTGTGATAGTTATATCTTAAATATATTGTTTTGCAATTATCGGCATTGAAATTCATCTTCCACTTGTACGACTACAGTGCCAAATTATCCAGATTGCTCTAAAAATTTAAGCAATCTGCTCCTTTGATGCTTGTTTGATGTTAATTTTATTCTTTGGGGAAACAAACCCAATTTGGTGCCAAAGGCAAATTTTCCTGTCTTAGATGTCAGCTATTCCTCGAGATCATTTATGTACACTGATAAAAGGACTGAACCAAGAACCGATCCCTGGGAAACTCCACTCTTTGTAACAAGCCACGTTGAGTACCACTTTATTTCTTGTTTGTGAACAAGTCACTTATCAAGGCATGAAGATTGTCTTCTGTATTATGGGCTTCAATTTTATTCAGTCATCTTTACCTGCAGTTTACCTGGAGAGGGTTTCGGGGGTCAACGCCCACGCGGCTTGGTCTGAGACCAGGCCTCATGGTGGATAAGGGTCTGATCATCCAGGCTGTTACTGCTGGCCGCACGCAAACTGAAGTACGAACCACAGCCTGGTTGGTCGGTACTGACTTTAGGTGCCTGTCCATTGCCTTCTTGAAGACAGCCAGGGATCTATTGGTAATCCCCCTTATGTGTACTGGGAGGCAGTTGAACAGTCTTGGGCCCCGGACACTTATTGTGCTGTCTTTCAGTGCGCTCGTGGCGCCCCTGCTTTTCATTGGGGAAATGTTGCATCTCCTGCCGAGCCTTTTGCTTACATAGGGAGTGATTTTCGTGTGCAAGTTTGGTACTAATCCCTCTAGGATTTTCCAAGTGTATATTATCATGTATCTCTCTCGCCTGCGTTCCATGGAATACAGATCAAGGACCTTCAACCATTCCCAGTAATTTAGGTGCCTTATCGTACTTATGTGTGCCGTGAAAGTTCTTTGTACACTCTCCAGGTCAGCAATGTCGCCAGCTTTGAAGGGGGCAGTTAGTGTACAACAGTATTCCAGCCTAGAGAGATCAAGCGATTTGAAGAGAATCATCATGGGCATGGCGCCCCTAGTTTTGAAGGTTCTCATTATCCATCCTATCATTTTCATAGCAGATGCCGTAGATACATTGTTGTGGTCTTTGAAGGTGAGATCCTTTGACATTATCACTCTCAGGTCCTTCACATTACTTTTTCGCTCTATTGTATGGTTAGAGTTTGTCGTATACACTGATATATTTTTAATTTCCTAAAGTTTTCCATATCTGAGTAGTTGAAATTTCTCCTCATTGAACTTCATATTGTTTTGAGTGGCCCATTTGAAGATTTGGTTTATGTCCGCTTTGAGTCTTGTGGTGTATTCAATGGAGGTCACTGTCATGGCAACCCGGGTGTCATCCGCAAAGGAAGACACGGAGCTGGCTTACATCTCTGTCTATGTCAGATATGAGGATGAGGAATAGAATGGGAGCGAGTACTGTGCCTTGTGGAACAGAGCTTTTTACCGTAGCTGCTTCAGACTTTACTCTTTTTACTATTACTATTTGTGTTCTATTTGTCAGGAACTTATAGATCCATCTACCAACTTTTCCTGTTATTCCTTTATTACGCATTTTGTGTGCTATTACGCCATGGTCACACTTGTCGAAAGCTTTTGCAAAGTCTGTGTATACTACATCTGTATTTCGTTTATCCTCTACAGCATCCAGGACCTTGTCGTAGTGGTCCTGTAGCTGGGACAGGCACCGGGCAGCTGTGTGACTCTTTGCCTTCGTCTGTATATGAAGCGTCTTTGGTTTATCTTGTCGAAGGCCTTCTGGAAATCTGAATATTCTACATCTCTTTGAACTTTTTCGTCCCACTGACTGTATATGTAATTGATATATTTCGAGTGATTTAAAAAGCGATTCTGTTTGTTGCAGAATACTTTAAGGTTTCCGATTTTTGCATTGTTTTCTCCAGAAAATGATTTATATTGTCCGTAATAATATTTACATTGTGCCCATAAAGGACATTAAGCAGATGGGACGACAGATAAGGGCACAAGTCTTGCCCTTTTTTATAAATATATGGATTACATTTGCAATTTTCTACTTATTTAATATCCCATCTTCTTCCAGTGATTTGCTAAATACAATTATTAGTACCTAAGTGATTTGGTATCTACAGTCTTTTGAAATTTCGGCAGGTATTTCATCCAGTCTATTAGATTTGTTTATATTCAGCGTCTCCAAGTATTTTATTAAGTGAAGGCTGTTAATTATATCAATTCATTTATTGTCTGTGTCATGCCCTGAAAACACGTTTTGTGACCTGGAAACTGTAGTGTCACCTTCTTCTGTAAATAAGGACTCGAGGCTGTGTTGAATATACTGTAGACGCCATATTCTTGTTGGTTATTATTCTACATTTATCGTTAGTTAAGCGTTCTGTTGTTGCTTTTGTCTTTTTCTTCCCTAACGTATTTGAAGAATTCCTCTGATATTTTGTGTAATTTCCTTTCAATTTCCTGTTCACCACTTTTCATTTCTCATTGTAACTCATTTATTAATCAGTTTAAATTTCTTATATGCATTATGTTTTGTCTTCGATTTCAACGAGATGTCATCTAATGTGGTCATTTTTTTTTATCTTTTTCAGGTTTTTAATTTGGTTGGTATGTTATTTTCGTAGATACATATAATTTATCTTTTTAATATGTTCTAAACTTCCTCTACATAATGTCTACTCAGTTGTTCGATCCAGTTTTTTACTGATATCATTCTACGTTTGATCACAGTCAGCTGCTCTAAAATTGGTAGCCATCATAGTGCTAGTTAAGACCACAGTTTTTGTTTATAGTGAATCTAATGATGAGAATAATATTTCCTAGACTCTCTCCAACCTCGCATGACTGGATAAGGTTATATTCTGTGCTAGAGATAGAGCTTGTCACGGCCACTCTGACGGGAGATTCGTCTGTAAAAAACTTGCATTTGTGGTCACAGTGGTGCCTATGCTAACCTTCCTATGGTGTATAAATATACCTAGTTGAATGGATCTTATTGTAGCCAGCTGGCCCAGTGGCTAACGCGTCGGTCTGGAGTTTTATGACTCTCTGATCGCGGGTTCTATCCCTGCCCGTGGTATGTTTTTTTTGCAATCGTGTCATTACGATTTAGTGAGTCAGTTTTATTGTGTGGACAGAACAAGAACCCAACTCTTGTTGCCCTGTATATCCGAAGTCTTGCGGCTTCTTGCTCCTCTGATAGAACACGAAATAATAATATTCTACATTCCTACAGAATGCCATAATTTCGTTATGCAACAGGGCGTCATCGACGAATATAATTTTCTTGTTCGCACTGGATTTGATTTCATTGTTCGCAGAATAATACCCAAGTACATCTTGCTTTTGAATTTATCTCGCGTGCAATTCATTATTAACACATACAGTATAGTCACTCTGCCATCTTTTTTTATGAGCGAGATCCTAATTAATAATGCTGTCAATAGTCAAGGAAATTTCTGTTATTTGGTTGGAATCATAACAAAATTCCCTTAAAGCAATAATATATTCTATTGTAAACGACCTGCAGTAAGTTAGACACTTTTTATTTGTAGAGAGAGAGAGAGAGAGAGAAAGATAAAGGGAGAGAGAGTAGGTGAGCAAGTGGAGGTGAACCATGTAATGGAACCGGGAGGCAGCGGCTGCAACAACTTCCTCTTTTTCTGATGTTTTTCCCTTCTTACTAAATCTTTGTCCTTTTTTTTTAATCATTTTTTTTGCCACCGTCATTCTCACCGCTCACCATTAATACCACCTATTCTGCCTTCCACCATCACAATCACCTACACTTTCTTCAACCTCAACCTTAACAATCCACCTCCACCATCACCCACACTACCCTAAACAATCATCATCATTCATTCTGCTCTAATTCACAAAAAAATAGAAAAAACACAGAGGGCAAACACCGGTTATGGGACTTTGGTCACTCCAAACGTACGTCTAAGTAGGAAGGCATTAACTTATATAATGAGGAAAGTCTCTGAGTGGCAGTGAGGTCAGGTAACTAAGAAATCTTGGGTAGCTATAAAAAAAAAATAGAATAAATATATCCTGAGAAAGGTTGAATCGTGTAGACCCCGCGAAGGTAAGCTGCTGTCCCCTTACATTCTTAAATTAAGTTTTCATGTGTGTTATCTGACGGCCGTATCTGGTGGTGGGTGCCACGATGCTCTTTTAGTTATAATATGTGCTAGTTTGTTGGCAATACTACAGCTTCCTGCTCTTTGTGTGACAGTATTTCTTACAGCGATCACAATAGCTTCTAAATATCAGCGTTTGTTGAGATTTGGTCCCATGAAGATCACCTGTGCACCAGTGCAATACTTCATATGTCCAGTGCATCTGTGGATCATGCATGTCTTTCTCAGGTCATAGTTGATGCACGCAGATACGGCTTATTACCTTTCGCAATGGCGAACAGTAGTGAGCCGCGTCCTAGTGAGTTCTTTGATGGTTATGGACGCCGCTATATCAATTGATTATTTCTAGTTAGTGTATGTGACGTATTATTGGCTACATTCCTGCAAGGGATGACTACATATTTTTTTGGGTGTAGTGTCGAGGGTGCCTGCAGATAATTAGTAACTTACCTTCACACACACTGTCACCTATGAAGACAGAAGCCATAAATAAGCCTGGGATTTAAATTTACTATAAGAATCTGCAAGAAACACTAACTCGTAGATACAGTCGCCTGGACTAATAATTCTATTGACTCAGATATCCACAAGGGGTTCATGTATGGTGTCATTAAAACTGCAGTATTGGAACCAACGAGATCAGTAATACCTGGAAGATATATCCTCGTTCTGAGAAACCTAGCTGAAAATATGAGAATAATAAAATACTCGTCACTACAGCAGATAAAGGAGGAGCAGATCTTAAACCATAACGATTATGAGGACAAAGTGCAGATCTTATTGAGTGATTCCCGTTCATATAGACTTATCACAGAAGATCAGGTTATCTTCAGAAAGACGAACGCATTTTTTTTCGGTAGTCAGAACAAGGGAAGAAATTCACGCAGCTTCATGCTAAACAACACAGACCCGCAAGAATATACGGATTGCCAAAAAACATACAATATAAGTTACTTCTCCGAATTATAACATCTGATATAGTAAGTGCCCCAAATCGGCTAGGAGGACTTCTTGCAAACATTTTTTCACGCTACTCGAGTCCATCAGCCCCACAAGTTCTAAATTGGCATTAACGTTAATTAAGAGCAAACATATAACTTCTTTCGAACCTACGTCTATCTTTGCCAATGTCCCTACTGACGCTACCATAAACATTTTAAAAATAGGTGATTAACATGGGACACCAACCTCCCTGTCCCACGTCAAGATTTTGTAGAATTAAATGACCTGCGCATCAATGTTATATCTATCTACAAAGCATGAGACAAATCCTTAGCTTCGAATGATAGACCAATTAGCCTAACCTCCTTATGTATTTGAGAAGGTAGATCATGGTAATGAATGTGTATATGGACATCAGTAAGGCTTTTGATAGAGTCCATATCGCAGATTGTTGAGAAAAGTAGAACCACACGGAATAAGAGGATTTTTTTTCCTGGATAGAGGCGTGGTTGAGAGACAGGCAACAGAGAATTTGCATAAATGTGGAAAAATCAGAGTTGGGACGAGTAAAAAGCGGCATACCACAGGGGTCAGTTTTAGGCCCTTTGTTGTTCACAATATACATAAACTACATAGAAGAGGGAATAAATTACGGCATTAGCAAGTTTTCCGATGACACAAAAATAGGCCGTCCAGTTAATTATGACGAGGGCACCAGAGTGCTACAGAAAGATCTGAATACACTGATGAAGTGGTCGGAGAAGTGGCAGATGCAGTGTCTAATTGTGTCTATGTCTTTCCCTATGTTCTATACATGATACATAGACAAAGCCATTCTCTGTTATGCTATTCTGTTACTAATAGGCTCCGGTCTAAGACTAATGTTTGAAGCGAGTGTTATTACACTGTAACACTGAATATTAACATACTCCGTGTTACAGTATAGGTAGAAGACTTACTTTTTTCTTCTACCCTTTGGTTATTAGATTGGAACTTGTGGACGTTCATAGAATCGTATCACAAGGAGTCCGATTGTCGTGCAATCAGGAATCTATTCACATACACACACACACACACACACACACACACACACACACACACACTGCTAAGTGAACTAGATATCTCAAAAGCTGTAAGACCGGACAACCTCTCCATGAGTCCTAAGAGAGGGAGCAGAGGCACTATGTATACCACTAACAACAATTTTAACACGTCTGTCGAAACAGGGCAGCTACCTGAGTGTGGAAGACAGCAATGTAGCCCCAGGTTTTTAAGAGACAGACAGGTAACATTAAACTACATGTCATGGGGTTCGTCAAGGAGATGTAGGTGAAAGAATACACACGTCGGATGTTCTAGGAGGCGTTAGATAGGTTAGATAAATACATGAGTGGGTGTGGGTGGGTGTGAGTTGGACCTGACTAACTTTTGCTACTAGGTCTTATGCCGTTCTCCTTTCTTAAGTGGAAGTGACCTGACTACCTGGAGTTTACTTGGAGAGGGTTAACTCCAGGTAGTCGGGTCTAAGTCGGGGAGTGATAGACCTGCCTCGCATGGGTCAGTAGGCCTGCTGCAGTGTTCCTTCTTTCTTATGTTCTTATGAAAGCCCAGGCCTGCATTGTCTAGTCTACGGCTAGCGAGAAGTGAGGAGGTCTGCGGCCAACCACTCACATGAGCGGGACTTCTGAAGTCACAGTTCGCTAGGGAGCCTATCTGTAACATAGCTGGGATTATCCAAGTATACTACACAAGTATTCAGTAACACTACTGACAAACAGGCCAGTGTCACTGACATGTACTCAAAGTCATGGAGAAACTTATCAGGAGAAGAGTGGTGGAGCTCCCAAAAAGGAATGAGCTTATACACGATAACAAGCACGGTTTTACTGAAGGGAAATTCTTTGTCACAGATCTACCAGACAGAAGTAAGGCAGGAGAGAGAGAGAGAGAAGGGTGGTTATACTGCATTTTTTAGACTGTAAGAGGGCTTTCGACGCAGTTCCGCAAAAGAGATTAGTGCAAAAGCTAGAGGAACAGGAAGGCACTGTAATGGATATGAGAATACCTGTCAGAAAGGAAACAACGAGTGATGGTGTGTAACGAGGTGTCAGAGTGGGCGCCAGTGACGAGCGGGGTTCTACAATGGTCAGTCCTAGGACCGGTCCTGTTTCTGGTATATGTGAATGTGATAAATAATTTAAAACCGACAAGTTAAAGATTGAGACACTTATGCAACATGTGGGAACCTTTATTGAAGAAACGTTTCGCCACACAGTGGCTTCATCAGTCCAATACAAAGCAGAAAGGTGTAAGAAGAGGAGGAGTTTGAAATAATCAGTCCCTCAGACTGGAATCGATGTGTTCAGTCTATCAATCTTGTAGAAAATACAGCATAGAGCCGTAGAAGTGGCTTATATACTGTAGTCAGGTGAGGCGAAGCAGGAGGAGGCGGGGTCATAGTGGAACCATCCACTAGTGTAAGATGGTCTCCATCCAAAGTTAGGACGGATTCACCTGACTACAGTATATAAGCCACTTCTACGGCCCTATGCTGTACTTTCTACAAGATTGATGGACTGAACACATCGACTCCAGGCCGAGGGACTGATTACCTCAAACTCTTCCTCTCCTTACACCTTTCTGTTTTGTATTGGACTGATGAAGCCACTGTGTGGCGAAACGTTTCTTCAATAAAGATTCCCATATGTTGCATAAGTGTTTCAATCTATATGTGAATGACAGGACGGAAGGCATAGAATCTGTCTCAAAATCTAAATGCAGTGAGAAGTAAAGCGAGCAAAAGCTAACTTCACAATGTCACAGCATAGCGATTAATGTAATTATAGGGAAATTATGACTTTGGAAACGGCAAAACATATTAAGTAAGTAAAGATTAAAAAAATGATAGAGGTAGCTATTCAAAGACACTGATTTCTTATAACGTGTAGAGAAACTCGTCTAACAACCCATAGTGTTATAAATATGAATATATACAAACAATAAAAATATATAGACCGATAAAGCCCACTGCGTGGGCGAAACGTTGTCAATAAAGGATCACATTATACTGCTTATGTGTTTATTTTTCCATAAATGCCATTTATTCCTTCGTCTGTAAAATCCCAGCTGATAATCTTCTAGACTAACAGAGAATTAAGAAATATTCAAACCCATTCCGTACATGTTGACACGTTAAAAGGAAATAAACCATATTTGCTATTGTTATAAGGATTAATTCATGACAACACACATACTGAGACGTCACTTAACTTCTGCATATGACTACCAGCTTGTGTGAGAAGCCAGCTGGGCCAAGGTGTAAGTCCCATGGCTCGATGAGTGTTCTGAATGATTTACATAAGTTAATTAATCCTAGTCTAGCCGACACATCTTCACTTACACCACAGAAAATTACTACCATTAAAGAGTATCCCTATACGGCAGTATTTCACAAAGATAACCTTTTCCTTTATGCTTTCTTCATTCCCTACATAACTCTTAAGACAGGCATTTCTACCCACACGCTTCACGTAACAATACTCATACAGTCTTCCTCGTTTCATCCCTTACATACTCTCTATCTCAACATAACCTACATAATCTCCTCCCCACCTCAAAAACTCCACACTCTCTCATACCCAAACACACCATTTTCTCTGCATGGGTTAAACAGTACAGAGTAAACTGTACCATTAACATCTAATTAAATAGGTAGAAAAGGTAGTGGAAGAAAGGAGAAATAATAAACACATTTACATCTAGGATCAGAATAAGGCCAGAGGGCAAATTTAATGGGCATTAGGAAGATGTACTGTGCGGTTAGCGAAATGAATGATTAAATGGCGTCACAAAAGACGAGTTTTTGATGCCTGGCATTTTCTATATGGAAAGAGCAGGATAACTGAGGAGCACGTGAAAAAAATGACTGAAAATCAAGATTATTTAAAGAAATAGCTGAAAAAGAAAGGAAAACTTATGAAGAAAATTAAAGCAAACAGGGAATCTGAAAAAAAAAACCTTGAAAGTTATGTAAGAATATAAAGTACAGCACAATTGAAGAGAAATTGTAAATAATAATGAAGCAAATGAATTTTTAGGTACATAATACGCCACGCATATTGCCAGAGATACACGTAAACCCTGTAACTAAAACGTTATATATAGGACACTCAAACGTCAGAACAGAAATGAAGAACTTGACCAAAGAATTTGATACATGACAATGTTAAGCCTCAGTGTGAAGCCTTCACATAGTCAAACACATGCAGAAGCTTGAGAGCTTCCATAGAGTTTCTGCCAGACTAATACCAAAACTAGGAAAACATAGCGAAAAAAATAAGAAAAACTGAGCAGGAAGAGATAGACTGAACTTAGAGAACCAGGGTCAATAAAATGAAAGTATTTATTAAGTGGTGGTAGGTGGTAGACGGATACCCACATCTCAGCTTTAAGAACATATATGAAAAGGGTAAAGTATAAGCACATTCATCAAAGGTGCTTAAAATATATTTAAGGTAAATCTTCAAAAAAATATCATATATTTCATTTTCGATTTTACAAAAAAAATTTGTTAGGTTATAATTATTTTACGTATTTATTGAATTTTATTGTTGCATTATTTTTTTAGGTTTTAATTTGAAGAAAAAAGTTCAGCGGAAAGTTTTTAATAAAATATTCATTAACATTATGCAGATCAATAAACGAACTATATAAAAACGATAAATTGCTGAAATTCACATATAAATAAATGTTTTAAACGTATTAATGGACTGTGTTTTGCCCTGTCAGTAAAAGTGCACAAGGACCTGTCGACCTCCACACACGAAATGTTCATGGGAAAGCAACAAAGAATTCAGCACAAATAGTTGAAAGTCCTTATTGGGAGAGCAGAAGTACAAACCATGAGAGCATGTGTCGGATAGCTTCATCTTGCTTGAGCATGACTGAATAAAACACCATCAGTTGTGTTTGGCCAACAAAATGCGGGAGTCATGAATATGGTAATGAAATCCTCGACATTTTTTCTTGTGTTGACAGAGCGCCGTGTTGGTCTGGCCGCCTCTGGTCTGCCTGTGTTTGTATTGGTTGTAATGGAGTTATCAGCCGAAGATCCTGTGAGGGTTTCTCTTTGACAGAGGTGAGGCGACTGGACAAATTTGTTTGTGGTGTATGTGGCTGTAAGGTAACTTACCTTTATTATCCCACCTCCACTTCCCCTATCCACCCTTTTCCCGTATATCCATCCCATATATCCATCATCTTTATTCCCCCATCTTACCAAAGCTCTGGTCATAATTCATTCATCCATATGTTGTGAGTATGGACTCACCTGTTTGTGTTCACCTACTTACGATTGCAGGAGTCGAGTGTCAACTTGCTCCTACGTCTTAACTATCCGTTAGCGATATTATTCTCTCCTCAAGTCATAAAGCTTTTTTTATGAACTTTTCCTCAGCCACATTTTCATTTTTACCAACCTGATGCAGAATAAACATTTCCAGGTATACCTGTGATGTGTTCAGCTTCAAGCTTAACTTACAACCCTCCACTCATATATTAGTTTTCAGCATTTTGAACAGTTTATTCCTCTCATCCCTCTCAAATTCTCTTAGTATTATTAACGTCATTATCATTTCTTCCTTATTATTTCCATCTTCTGCATTACAGTGGCGTAGTAAAAAAACGTTTGTGTATTTTTATGGCAAAAACGTAAACTCTTACACAAATAACCCACACACAAGAGAATGAAACTTTATGACGACGTTTCGGTCAGACTTGGACCATTAACGAGTCACACTAACACACGAAGGAGAGGGTTATTTGTGTATTGTTCCAGTCACGGTAATTATACCTCTGTGTTCTTTAATTAAACCCTTTACTCTGATCATTTTAAAGGGTTAAGAACATTTGATCTCACTCAAGCGTGGGGCAGTGTCAGTTTTGGGGGGAAACTTTGCTGAAACACATATCTCAAATTGAATCCAAATCTACGATAGTTTCAAGAAAATAAATATAAATTTGATCGAAAATGTATATAATCATGAAGTTGTACACGTTATTTGATATATCTCGCTTTACAAAATATTTTGTTCATTCTCTACAGGAATCCATTGCAGCGACAAGAAACAAACTTAATAATTTATTCTCATGTATAATGATAGAAGCTGAATATCTGAACTCTGAACATTTGAAATTAAAAATATAAGATGACACAAACAGTTTATTTAATTAGTTGAAAATATATAAGTACAGCGTATTAGTTAGGAGTGAGTGGAGACGAATGGTTTTTGGGACTTGGCGTGACGAGGTATTGGAGTGAGAGCAGGGTACTATTTTGTGAAGGGATTCAGGGAAACCTTTTATTTGGACTTGAGTCCTGGAGGTGGGAAGTAAAGTTCCTGCACTATAAAGAAGAGGTTTGGGATATTTGCTGATTGAGTGACATCTAAACTGTTGTATCTGCGCTCCTCTAGCAAGACAGTGATAATGTGAATGATAGTGAAAGTATTTTTTTTTTTTTTTGAGTCACCCTACCTCGATGAGAGACGGCCAACATGTTTAAAAATATATTGTAACGCAATTACAATAATATCAAACAAATAAAGGCATCATATTTCTATTTCTTCCCTCCTAGGAGAACTAGGAGACTAGTTTTCTTATAATTACATTTCTTCCGGCATCCTTTCTTGCACAGATGTTTCTTTGTTACCTTATGTCTGACAGATATTTATGTTTCCTCATATGTTTGCGTGGTGTTTCATAATGTTAAATTTAAACAACAGGACAAAGAAACGTGTTCCTCGTCTTGTAGCATTAAGATGAAAACTTTTTACAATGATGTTCGCCAGAGTAAACAAATGTTTGACTACAAAGTTATACAGTCATGCCACTTGAGAATGTCCTTGCACTGCCAGGAGCTCCTCATGACCTCTGTTGTGACCATAATAATCTGAGAACATTTTTGTTAAGCATCATTCCCAGTGATTCTGTTTTGACGTTTTGAGATTAACGAAGTCGGATAGTTTGATTTCTAGATTACCACCCACGTTTTTCCAAGTATATAAATTATATCACTTACTCTATGAAGGCAGCTTCAAATAGAATTTGGAATCTCTGTCGCATTCTCCTCATCTGCTTTAGCTATTTAAGATCGGTTAAACAGATTGTCCAAAGATATACTATTGTCTAAGGAGGAACCATATTTTTTAACATAAATTTGCAAGAAATTACATGTACGATGCTAGCAGCTGCGTGTACCCCAAAAAAATCGTCCTCAAATCTCTCATTTTCCTTAGAATTATCAGTTTACTTTGCTTATCTTTTGTTAATTTTAAATGTACATGATAACTAAGGTCGTATTCATTTACATGTTTATCAAAATCTTCAAAGCTGTTTTACTCATTCTGAGTACAAACTCTTCACGGAATTGCATTGTTATTTTGAAGTTTAGAATTTTGATGTTGTTTAGCCATATTATTATCACTAATGAGAGGCTTTTGTGTCCATTCTTGACAAATGACACACGCTGCTGTTTATTTTAGTAATTTGCTTTGAATATTCAAAGATTTTCGACAATTACAGCCATTTAATGATTAATATATATATTATATATATATATATATATATATATATATATATATATATATATATATATATATATATATATATATATATATATATATATATATATATATACACTTTTGGTTAACCAGCGTAATCTAACCTGAAAGAAATGATATAAGAGAAGTCTGAAAAAACCGGCACACATTCATACAAGAGCATTATACTCATAGCATATTTATTTTGTTGGTAGTTCATTATTACGAGAAAACAAAAACACAATAGTTATTAGTGTCCAGGCATCAGAAACTTGAAAACAAACATTTGGGTTTTAATCTTGCCTATGATTAAAAATACAAGAAGTCATAAGTCATAGACATTTGATTATTTTGACGTTTTAAAAAAAATTGCATATGATTGTAGTTAGAAATTTGCTACTTCCACAGGAAAGGCAACAATTACCTGACAGAGGATCGAGTATTTACTTGCATGTTTTTTTCACGTTTATGAAAAATATATAATCCAACTTTTTATTATACTAAAACAGTCTTATAATAATTTGTTCATATACAAAAGATGTGAAGAAAAAATACAAAATTTTTGATTGCTGACTTTTGTAAAGATTTAAATTTAAACCAAGTATACTACAGTATACTACCTGCGATGTTAGCAAAGGATCCAGTATTTTAAAACATTTTAATGACCTTGACCTTCAACTGTGTAATGATTCTTGTCTTTATAATAAAGTGCACAACAGTTGTGAAATTTTGAACTCTGCGGCTGCATTACTGACAGTTTAGTTTTGATATTAGTCTTCTTGCAAACGTCTGCACTTTCTTCAGTTTCTTGATACACAGTATCAGTTGAGTGTTGCAAGTTAGTGTTGCAAGTTGGTGCTGCATGCTTCAAAATGGGTTTGACATATGGCGTACATATGGTCGTATACGGCGATATGTGTAGCACTATGGTCATTTCTAGGTGCTTCCTCATGGAGCGAGGTTACATTGGTTCCCAGAGTGTGTACTCACGTCTTGGACATCGTTCTCTATTCCCAGTTTTCATGAGGTTACATTTATGGGGTTGAATTCCATTTCCCATTTATCTGACCAACCCTTCAGGTTATATCACTTAAGTTGTAATATTTCTCTGTTCTCTCCATTTTTTTTTCTTCAGTTATTTGACATCTTTAAACAAAAATACATCGGACTCCATCTCTCTTAGTGTGAGGAATGTATATACCAGCAACAACACAGGTCCTAGTAATCACCATTGTGAACCTCACTTATTACCTTATCCATTCTGATGCCTGTTCCTGGATAGTTACTGTCTCCGTCTCTTTAGGTATTCTTCGATCGACTGTAATTCCTCCCCTGGTATTTCTGCCTGTATTTGGTCCAGTTTCGTATGCAGTACAGTGTCATACGCCATCTTTCATTCCATGAAAATGCTGTTTACTCATCCTCCTCTTTCCTACGTTACTTCTCTTGTTCTGTCAAATAACTAAAAATCTGAGAGACAGAATTTTCCATTTCTAAACTCGGAATGATTATTCTTTATGAAACAATTTTCTTTCCA
Source organism: Cherax destructor (assembly GCA_009830355.1). Classification (NCBI taxonomy): domain Eukaryota; kingdom Metazoa; phylum Arthropoda; class Malacostraca; order Decapoda; family Parastacidae; genus Cherax; species Cherax destructor. Next base: position 24,748 of record WNWK01007075.1, read on the forward strand.
GGTACAACAACACTGTTCTTCTGACACATCTCTGGAAATTTTTTCCACATTTATTGACTTTTTTGTAGGTTTTAGCTAGCGGTATATATTGTGTTCCAGCTTCCATTCTTAGAACCCATGGTGATGCAATGTCAGATCTCGATACCTTTCAGATATTCACCTTTTCCTGTTTCAGTTATAACATCCAGTAGTTTTGTGGGTAGTGTTTCTCTGTGGTTCTCTGGGGCTGTCTCGGGTTCCTGGGAAAACTCTTATTAAAATAACTTCTCAATTCCTCCCAAACTTTCTCGTCATTTCACGTGCTCTTTTCCTTCATTAGTCCTATTGCTGGGTCTTTCATTTTCGCATTTCTTCTCACGTGACTATAGCAATTGGCTGATATTTCATACTGCTTTTCATTTCTGTTTTCCTTCTGCTTTTTTTTTTCTGCCCACTTCTCAGTTTTTTTTGTTGTTGTTGTTGTTGATCTTTGCATTCAGTAATTTTTCCAAGCTGTTGCACATTTTATTATGCTCATCTCTCTCTCTCTCTCTCTCTCTCCTCTCTCTCTCTCTCTCTCTCTCTCTCTCTCTCTCTGTTCCTACCATTGCCTCATCATCCTGGCACTTTCCTGCCGAATGTTGTACTTCTTTTCGGTGTTCCCTCTGACTGTATTGCATTCAGAAATTCTCTCGTCCTTACAAAATTTTTCTTCTGATATATTTCTCCCTTTCCCCACTTGCTATAAATATATTATTTTTTTACTTTTCTAATGTATTCGGAACTCAATACTGCATAGCCCCTTGCGCCCACAGGTTTTTAGTGGTCTATTTTTTCCTACCTTAGAAGCTTTAAATATGAGTAATAGGTCATGTCTTGCTGATTCACCTACTACCATGTCTCTCATTCTATCTTATATATACTGGTTCAAATATTTATTAATAAACATTATTTTATCCTCCATATAAGTATCTAGTTTAATCCACTCATGACTGTTAACATTTCATTCGTAGAGTGAGTTTTTCCTCTTACCTTTGCTTTTGATTCAGCTATTTCTTTGTTGTTCTTTCGTGTCCCTTTCTTGGTCTTCTGTTTGATGATGGGCTGTTGATCACCTTGCGTCTTCCAGTCTTAATTATACCTAATAACAAATCATCTGACTCGTTCATGTTTATCCCTCTAAACTCCGCTATATTATTATGAACACTCTTATCTCACTCTTATTTCTGCTTTTTTTCTTTTTCCTCAGTACTTTATATCCTGCTGGGAAGGGATGGGTCAATACCAAAATGCTTGTCAATGCCTATGCCAGTACTGATACCCATTTTTTGGCCGATACCGATACTTTTCCTTAAAAAAAAATTTTGAATTATGATATTAATGGTGAGTATAAGGGAATGCTTATTGTTCAACAAGCATTCAATAACTCAGGAAAATTAAATATTACATTATTCAATTTCTCAGAGATGACAGTATCATTGTTAATCACTAATTGCAAACACCTCCGTGAGGCTTACAAGCTGAAAAAAGTGTCAGATTTCTTAATCGTTCTTCATATTTAGTAATCTGATGAAGACATAATCAGAAATCAATTACTGAAAAAATCATACATTATTGAAATAACTGGAAATTGAAAAATATTAACTTAGAGTTCAGAAGTTGAACAACCTCTCTTCATGAATAAACTGCCCTGTACTGGGCAAAGAATCACATCTGATTCCCTAAACACATTTAAGGGCTCCTGAATGCTTTGTCCCTCACCTGAGAATTTTTTTCTCATGCCAGCTAATCACGAACCGTCTGGGCGGAGGTTCAGCAGTGCAGGAGTTTGCTGGTGTCATTTCTCACTGACTCAGAGGTCCAAATGTAAACATTATGATGATAAGTCTCACCTGAGGCGGATTTTTGACACCAAAGTTTTCCCTTTTCACATATTTTCACCACTCCAGAATGTCAGCACATTACTGAATGTGCATCCAGTGGTTTATTAAATGCCTGAACATCATTTTGTTGTGTAAATAAAATGCTTGTAACATTGATAAGTAACAATTCCATGCAAAATGATTTGTGTAAACAATTCAAACCTCACTTCCGAGGCTCTGCAAGTTTCGTTACATATTTAGCCATACTTTGTAAATGTTAAAACATTTGTTCATTTTGTATTTTCTTGTCCTTTCAGATCAAAACATTTATTTATTTTATTAATCAAAAGCCTAACACAGAAGGAACTATGCCAGATTAGGAATTGTTTTATACATTTTCATATCCTCCCAAGACATCATATATTGCATATGTACCATATATTATAAGTTGTAAATACACAATACGGTTTAAGTATTTGAGAGGTGAGGGACAACACTGGGTTTCGTTCACTAATAATTACTATTTAATTCTTAATGTATTTAAATACATATATACAAAAGTATAATAAACCATTTTTAAGTAATTTTTATTTAACACGTTAACTTTCCTGAACTTTGTTGAAGGTTTATTAAGTACTCAGGTTCACTTTTGGTGAACCAGTGCCATTGTAATGGCCCAGGTAATATAGGAATGATTTCAAACCAAACTACTTAATGGTAAAGAAGATCAGATAACTGAGGAACACAGAGAGAAGCTGATGCAATTTACAGTTGTAATGAATAGCGTTTAAAAAAGATACTCTTGCTTCAACAGTTCGTGGTTCCTTTCAAGGATACGACATTGGGAGAAAAAGGGACTATTGTGGACTAAGAAGAAAAGGCATGTTTTAAAAAGCTTGACAAGCAAACTGAGTTAACCCGATATAAGCCAGAGTTGAGTGAGACAAAATAGAGTATGAAAAAAGTGTACCCAATACGGACATCAATTAATTTTCAACGTCAACAAACATGCTTCAACCATTTGGGGAATGGTGTTGCCGACAACTGGTTAAAAAGGCACAAGGCAAATGAAGGACTCATGTAGGCGCAACGATGAATTAATAAAGCCCTCGCTTGCTGCAAGTGTCTTTTTCATATACTTCAACCCGTCTGGAACACTCACTCACTCTATGTGTCTGTCTGTCTGTCTGTCTATCTATCTGTCTGTCTATCTGTCTGTCTATCTATCTGTCTATCTTTCTGTCTATCTGTCTGTATATCTATCTGTATATATGTCTGTCTATATCTCTATCTCACTCTCTATCTCTCTGTCTCACTCTCTGTCTCACTCTCTGTCTCACTCTCTGTCTCTGTCTCTGTCTATATCTCTGTCTCTATCTCTGTCTCTATCTCTGTCTCTATCTCTGTCTCTATCTCTGTCTCTATCTCTGTCTCTATCTCTGTATCTATCTCTGTCTCTATCTCTGTCTCTATCTCTGTCTCTATCTCTGTCTCTATCTCTGTCTCTATCTCTGTCTCTATCTCTGTCTCTATCTCTGTCTCTATCTGTCTATTAATCTATTTATCTATCTTATGTATCTCTCTCTTCTCCACATACACACACACACATGACATACACACAACTGAGGAAGAGGTGAAGAAGCTGCTAAGTGACCTTGATACCTCAAAGGCGATTGGACCGGCTATCTCCCCGTGGGTCATTAGAGAGGGAACAGAGATGCTGTGTGTGCCACTAACCACGCTTTTCAGCACATCACTCGAAACTGGGCAACTACCTGAGGCATGGAAGACAGCAAATGTAGTTCCCATTTTTAAGAAAGGAAACAGAAACGAGGCACTAAACTATAGACCAGTGTCACTGACGTGTATAATATGTAAAGTCATGGAGAAGATTATCAGGAGGAGAGTGGTAGAGCACCTGGAATGGAACAATATTATAAATGACAACCAGCACGGATTTAAGGAAGGCAAATCCTGTGTTACAAACCTCCTGGAGTTTTATGACAAGGTAACAGAAGTAAGACACGAGAGAGACGGGTGGGTTGACTGCATTTTCTTGGACTGCAAGAAGGCCTTCGATATAGTTCCTCACAAGAGATTAGTGCAGAAGCTAGAGGATCAGGCACATGTAACAGGAAGGGCACTGCAATTGATCAGAGAATACCTGACAGGGAGGCAACAACGAGTCATGGTACGTGATGGGGTATCACAGTGGGCGCCTGTGAAGAGCGGGGTCCCACAGGGGTCAGTCCTAGGACCAGTGCTATTTTTGGTATATGTGAATGACTTGATGGAAGGGATAGACTCAGAAGTGTCCCTGTTCGCAGATGATGTGAAGTTAATGAGGAAAATTAAATCAGATGAGGATCAGGCAGGACTACAAAGAGACCTGGACAGGTTGGACACCTGGTCCAGCAACTGGCTTCTCGAATTTAACCCTGCCAAATGCAAAGTCATGAAGATCGGGGACGGGCAAAGAAGACCGCAGACAGAGTATAGACTAGGTGGTCAAAGACTTCAAACCTCACTCAAGGAGAAAGATCTTGGGCTGAGTATAAAACCGAGCACGTCTCCGGAAGCACACATCAACCAGATAACTGGTGCAGCATATGGGCGCCTGGCAAACCTGAGAATAGCGTTCGGATACCTTAGTAAGGAATCGTTCAAGACACTGTACACTGTGTACGTCAGTCCCATACTGGAGTATGCAGCACCAGTTTGGAACCCACACCTGGTCAAGCACGTCAAGAAATTAGAGACAAAGGTTTGTTCCGGAGCTAAGTGGAATGTCCTATGAAGAAAGGTTAAGTGAAATCGGACTGACGACACTGGAGGACAGGAGGGTTAGGGAAGACATGATAACGACATACAAAATACTGCGTTGGAATTGATAAGGTGGACAGAGACAGGATGATCCAGAGGGACACAGAAACAAGGGGTCACAATTGGAAGTTGAAGACTCAGACGCGTCAAAGGGATGTTACGAAGTATTTCTTCAGTCATAGAGTTGTCAGGAAGTGGAATAGTCTAGCAAGTGATGTAGTGGAGGCAGGAACCATACATAGCTTTAAGACGAGGTATGATAAAGCGGTCAGTGAAGAGGCGGGGCCAGGAGCTAAGTCTCGACCCCTGCAACCACAATTAGGTGAGTACAAATAGGTGAGTACACACACACAATGACATGACGGAAGGAACATATTCAGAGATGTCCATGTTTGCAGACGAGGTAAAGCTAATGCGCATAATTCAAGTGAACGAGGATCACGTAAGACTACAAAGGTATCTAGACAGGCTGGAAACAAGGTCCAACAAATGGCTCCTGGAGTTTAACCCCATTAAGTACAAAGTCATAAAGCTTAGGGAAGGTCAAAGAAGAGCGCAGGCGGAGTACATACTAGGAGGCCAAAGGCTGCAAACCTCACTCAAGGAAATGGATCTTGGGGTGTATATAATACCGAGCACATCTCCTGAGGCGCACATCAACCAAATAACTGCTGCAGCATATGGGTGACTGGCAAACCTAGAAAAGCGTTTCGACACCTAAGTAAGGAGTCATTCAAGATGCTGTACACTGAGTATGTCAGACGAATATTGGAGTATGCAGCAGAAGTATGGAATCCACACCTGGCCAAGCACGTCAAGAAATTCAAGAAAGTGCAAAGGCTTTCATCTAGACTAGTCCTGGAGCTAAAGGGTATGTCCTATGAGGAGAGGTTAAAGGAAATCAATCTGAAGACACTGATGAACAGGAGGGATAAGGGTGACATGATAACGGCGTATAAGGTACTGAGAGGAATTGACTGGGTGGACAGAGACAGGATGTTTCAGAGATGGGAAGTTGAAGACTCAAATGAGTCACAGGGATGTTAAGAAATATTCTTCAGTCATAGAGTTTTCAGGAACTGGAACAATCTTGAGAATGATGTACGGAAGACAGTTTGCATAAATAGCTTTAAGAAGAGGTGCGATAAAGGGTGTGTGTGTGTGTGTGTGTGTGTGTGTGTGTGTGTGTGTGTGTTTACCTTTATGTACTTACTTGTTTGTGATTGCAGGGGTCGATTCACAGTTCCTGGCCCCGCCTTTTCACTTGTCGCTACTAGGTCCACTGTCTCCCTGGTCCATGAGCTTTATCGTATCTCTTCTTAAAGCGATGTATGGATCCTGTCTTCACCTCATCACTTTCCAGATTGTTCGACTTCGACAACTCTATGACTGAAGAAATACTTCTGAGTCTTCAGCTTACAGTTGTGACCCCTTGTTGCTGTGTCCCATCTCTGAAACATCCTGTCCCTATTAACATTGTCAATTCCACTCAGAATTTTATATCCTTATTATGTTTTCCCGATCCCTCCTGCCCTCCAGTGTCGTCAGGTCGATTTCCCTTAACCTCTCATCGTAGGACATACCCCTTAGCTCCGGAACTAGTCTCCTTGAAAACCTTTGCACTTTCTCTAATTTCATGACGTGCTTGACCAGTTGTAGGATCAATACTGGTGCTGCATAATCCAATATGGGCGTGACGTACACGATATGAAGTCTTGAACGATTCCTTACTAAGGTGTCGAAACGCTATTGTTAGGTTTGCCAAGCGCCCATATGCTGCAGTAGTTATTTGGTTGATGTGCGCCTCGGGAGATGTGCTCGGAAGGAGAAGTAATAAATAGTTTTAAGAGTAGCTATAATAGTACACATTAGGCCAGGGTTACAATGAGGCCATTCATGAATAGTTAAAAGCGATGCCAGGAACAAACGATTAGAGAACTACACCCCTTAAACAATCGTGCACAATTATGTGAGTACAAATAACACATACACACACACACCAGCAAAGAGACGGGGCCAGGAGCTGTAACTCGACCCCTGCAATCACATACAATCGAGTACATATAGGTGGATACACACACACACACAATCAAGCTGAGGAAGGAAGGAGGGAGGTCACAAGACATGACCGTGAAGTGTGAGGAGCTCAACAGGAGATTCAAAGAAGTGTTCACAGAGGAGATAGAAGGGCCTCCACAAAGGCGGAGAGGTGTCGTACACCATCAGGTGTTGGACACAATACATACAACTGAGGAGGAAGTGAAGAGGCTGCTAAGCGAGCTAGATACCTCAAAGGCGATGGGACAGGATAACATTTATCCATGGATCCTGAGAGAGGGAGCAGAGAAGCTATGTGTACCACTAACAACAATCTTCAACACATCCATCGAAACAGGGCGACTACCTAAGGTATGGAAGACAGCAAATGTAGTCCCAATTTTTAAAAAAGGAGACAGACAAGAAGCACCAAACTACAGACCAGTTTCATTGACATGTATAGTATGCAAAGTCATGGAAAAGATTATCAGGAGGAGAGTGGTGGAGCACCTAGAAAGAAACGAGCTTATCAACGACAGCCAGCATGGTTTCAAGGATGGGAAATCCTGCGTTACAAACCTACTGGAGTTCTATGACAGGGTGACGGCAGTAAGACAAGAGAGAGAGGGGTGGGTAGATTGGATTTTCTTGGACTGCAAGAAGGCGTTTGACACAGTTCCTCACAAGAGATTAGTGTAAAAGCTGGAGGATCAGGCAGGAATAACAGGGAAGGCACTGCAATGGATCAGGGAATACCTGTCCGGAAGGCAACAGCGAGTCATGGTATGTTGCGAGGTGTCAGAGTGGGCACTTGTAACGAGTGGGGTGCCCCAGGGATCAGTCCTAGGACCGGTGCTGTTTCTGGTATTTGTGAACGACATGACGGAAGGAATAGACACCGAAGTGTCTCTGTTTGCAGATGATGTGAAGTTGATGAGAAGAATTCAATCGGACGACGACCAGACAGAACTACAGAGGGATCTGGACAGGCTGCAAGCCTGGTCCAGCGATTGGCTCCTGGAGTTCAACCCCACCAAGTGCAAAGTCATGAAGATTGGGGAAGGGCAAAGAAGACCGAAGACGGAGTACAGTCTAGGGGGCCAGAGACTACAAACCTCACTCAAGGAAAAAGATCTTGAGGTGAGTATAACACCAGGCACATCTCCTGAGGCGCACATCAACCAAATCACTGCTGCAGCATACGGGCGCCTAGCAAACCTAAGAACAGCATTCCGACATCTTAATAAGGAATCGTTCAGGACCCTGTACACTGTGTATGTTAGGCCCATATTGGAGCATGCAGCACCAGTTTGGAACCCACACCTAGCCAAGCACGTAAAGAAACTAGAGAAAGTGCAAAGGTTTGCAACAAGACTAGTCACCGGAGCTAAGGGGTAGGTCCTACGAGGAGAGGTTAAGGGAAATCGACTGACGACGCTGTAGGACAGGAGAGATAGGGGGGACATGATAACGACATATAAAATACTGAGAGGAATTGACAAGGTGGACAAAGACAGGATGTTCCAGAGATGGGACACAGCAACAAGGGGACACAGTTGGAAGTTGAAGACTCAGATGAATCACAGGGATGTTAGGAAGTATTTCTTCAGTCACAGAGTGGTCGGGAAGTGGAATAGTTTGGGAAGCGATGTAGTAAGAGTGACCCAGTAGCGGCCAGTGAAGAGGCGGGGCCAGAAGCTATGTCTCGACCCCTGCAACAACAACTAGGTGAGTACAACTAGGTGAGTCACACACACACACACACACACACACACACATGCAAATAAACAAATATATTTACGAACTAAGATCAATGCAAATGTGAGGGGAAGTTTAAATATTTAGATACATCTAAAAAAATTTACAAGAAACTTATATTTAAATTTAAGGCTTAGCTTGTAAACACAATATCAGCCCGTTCTGGAAACACTCGTTATTAAGATCATGTCAATCTTCGACCAACACACACGTTTAACACGAGGAAATTCACAAATTACTCACAGTACCTCGTGCATATAACAATCATTCACATTCATGTTAGTGAGGTATGTAAATATTTTCAAAGCAGAATTCCTGTATCTGTGAAAAGAGTGAGAGAGACTAACGCAAAGACCACCTCCTTTATATTACTACTGGGTTAGGAGTAAGCCCTCTCACAGGGATCGCTGCATTCAATATGAAATAGGTACAGACCAAATATTTTGGTCTGCTGTGTCATTAACTCTGAGCTGTGAGTATTGCGGAAGATGTGCCAAGTTTGCAGTTCATCATTAAAAAAGGATTATTATGTTGTGGTAGATAATACAGGAAAAGTCTATTTCCTTGAAACCTTAGCTCAAAGTACACACTCATTTAAACATACAAAGAGAGAGAGAGAGAGAGAGAGAGAGAGAGAGAGAGAGAGAGAGAGAGAGAGAGAGAGAGAGAGAGAGAGAGAGAGAGAGAGAGAGAGAGAGAGAGAGAGAAAGAGAAAGAGAGAGAGAGACATCATGACAGGACGTTCAGCCTTCACGAAACTGTGCATGAACTAACCAACATTACTAGTGAAGCCACTAATATTGGCAGTGTATTAGCATCCTGTCTGCCAACATTAGAAGCTTCATTATCAGTGTTGGGAAGCTCACTCAAGAGTTTCGTGAACACTCAACGTCCTTACATGATCGCCGTTGTTGAGACATTTTTGGACGGCAGAACTCCGGAAATTGCTATAATTACTGGCCATACCTCATGAAGGAGAAGAGATAGGCAAGGACAAGGAGGAGGAGGCGTTGCCGTATGCTTTTTTAAAAGTGTAAATGCCCAGCTCATTGATGTTACCGTCCCTAATCAACTGGAAATGATGTTATTCAAAATATACATAAAACAGTACCTCTGTACTACCGTGTGCAATGTACTAATGTTAGTAGAATTACCCACAATACGTTAGGTAAAAGGTCACAAGCGCAACTAATGTGACATTTTATTGTGGCCTGCAGTTTGAAAGGATTCCTTAGCGATGTCACATTAGTTGCACGTGTGTCCCTTTACATAATACCGTATGCAATATACAGAGCTGATAGAAAATGTGGACTTCCTTCTACTTCAACATAAATGCCAACATATTATAATTGTTGGTGTTTGAAATGAGACACTTGCTGACTTCCCTACTAACATCTCTGGTTCGTCCCTCAACGCAGTAGTGAGTGATGTATTTGAAAACATAACCACTTGTCAACCCTTTGATTATGTTGGATCATCTGACCACAAAGCTGCTTTTACGGCATTGAATATTCCAACAAAACGAGGTGAAGAATCTACATGCACAACCTGGCGGTGGGAAACAGGAAACTGGCCGGCTCATTGCTCGGTTGGAATCCTCTTCTCCAGGGTGACGATGATAGCCAATGATCCCAAGGGTGAGACCAAAATCCCATGGGAAACACTCAAAGGACAGACCACACCTAGAGAGAAAAAAGGAAAGGCAAAGAATATAAAGGAATGGAGAAAAGGTAAGGAGAGGAGGTGAAAAGTCCAAGCCAAGTCACGAGTGTTCTGATGTTTGGAGAATCTGACAATGTAATGAGAAAGGAAGGCATCTACAGGGACAAAGCCACGACTATGATTCACATTAGGAAACCTTCAATAAGATGACATGTGTGAAGGCTGAAGAGTAGACAATTTTATCTCAGGACCCGTCAATAGGATGAATGTGGTCTCTAACATGACAGAAAATGGCATTATTGGTGTCGGCTCTTTAAGTTTGTCAGAAAGAGAGCGGCAAGTTTCTCAAAAGTATAAGAGAAGACAAGAGGAGCAGGAAACGGAGAAGACTCCGGAAGCATCAGTAGCTGGAGGAGAGGTACGTGGATGCATTAACATGTAAACTGCTTGTGTGACTGGTATTCCACACGAGAGGAGAATAAAATTAGTTCTTAGCTTACCACAGCCACGTATGTGTCCGCATCAGGAGTGACATGTCCAGTGCTACTGGACACTTGATGGTTGTCATATTGGTGGTTAAGTGGTTTAGGGCGTCTCGGAATACGAGTGGCTACGAGTGTGGCGTGTTACAATATCGAGGGTTCGATTCCCGGTAAGTGCAGTTTATTTGCTAAAATCCACTTGTTCGTGGATATATTAATATATATATATATATATATATATATATATATATATATATATATATATATATATATATATATATATATATATATATATATATATACACATGTATATATGTATTATATATAGTATATATATCAAAACAACACTGCACTAGCCAGGGGACGAACCCATGATGTTTTGGCGTCATGTGCTTTCGCTCACCATGAGGCGGGCCAAAGCATCATGGGTTCGTCCCCTGGCTAGTGCAGTGTTGAAATTGATCAATACCACTCGTTCGTGGTGTACTCACCTATTTGTACTCAACTATTTGTGGTTGCAGGGGTCGAGTCATAGCTCCTGGCCCCGCCTCTTTACTGATTGCTACTAGGTCCTCTCTCTCCCTGCTCCATGAGCTTTATCAAACCTCGTCTTAAAACTATGTATTGTTCCTGCCTCCACTACGTCACTTTCTAGGCTATTCCACTTCCTGATAACTCTATGACTGAAGAAATACTTCCTAACATCTCTTTGACTCATAGTCTTCAACTTCCAATTGTGACCCCTTGTTTCTGTGTCCCCTCTCTGGAACATCTTGTCTTTGTCCACCTTATCTATTCCTCGCAGTATTTTATATGTCGTTATCATGTCTCCCCTAACCCTCCTGTCCTCTAGTGCCGTCAGGCCGATTTCCCTTAACCTTTCTTCGTAGGACAATCCCCTTAGCTCTGGGACTAGTCTTGTTGCAAACCTTTGCACTTTCTCTAGTTTCTTGACGTGCTTGACCAGGTGTGGGTTCCAAACTGGTGCTGCATACTCCAGTATGGGCCTGACGTATATGGTGTACAGAGTCTTGAACGATTCCTTGAGGTATTGGAACGCTATTCTTAGGTTTGCCAGCCGCCCGTATGTTGCAGCAGTCATCTGATTAATGTGTGCCTCAGGAGATGTGCTCGGTATTATACTCACCCCAAGATCTTTTTCATTGAGTGAGGTTTGCAGTCTTTGGCCACCTAGACTATACTCTGTATGCGGTCTTCTTTGCTCTTCCCTGATCTTCATGACTTTACATTTGGCAGGGTTAAATTCAAGGAGCCAGTTACTGGACCAGGCTTGTAGCCTGTCCAGGTCTCTCTGTAGTCCTGCCTGATTCTCGACTGATTTAATTCTTCTCATTAACTTCACATCATCTGCAAACAGGGACACTTCTGAGTCTATCCCTTCCGTTATGTCATTCACATATACCAAAAACAGTACCGGTCCCAGGACTGACCCTTGTGGAACCCCACTCGTCACAGATGCCCACTCTGACACCTCGTCACGTACCATGACTCGTTGTTGCCTCCCTTTCAGATATTCTCTGATCCATTGCAGTGCCTTTCCTGTTCCGTGTGCCTGATCCTCTAGCTTTTGCATTAACCTCTTGTGATGAACTGTGTCGAACGCCTTCTTGCAGTCCAAGAAAATGCAGTCTATCCACCCCTCTCTCTCGTGTCTTACATTTGTTACCTTGTCATAAAACTCCAGTAAGTTTGTGACACAGGATTTTCCTTCCCTGAAACCGTGCTGGTTGTCGTTTATAAGCTTGTGTCTTTCTAAGTGCTCCACCACTCTCCTCCTGATGATCTTCTCCATGACTTTGCATACTATACACGTCAGTGACACAGGTGTGTGTGTGTGTGTGTGTGTGTGTGTGTGTGTGTGTGTGTGTGTGTGTGTGGGTGTGTGGGTGTGTGGGTGTATGGACGTGTGTATCACGCATTATCTACTGAAAGTAGTTAATGCATAATATTCCTGACTATGCCAGACTACGATTCTCTAAAAGAATGAAGTTAAGGTCTGACACTGGTATCTTCGGATAATGAGCAGACATTGCAAACACTTGAAAGGAGCAGGAATATTTTACAAACATTATCTAGTGGAAACAAGAATTCGAACCCATAGCCCTAGAAATCCAGCCTAAGTATGGAATTCCAATGTATGGAGTTTTTGCGCCTCCAGGGTTCTTTCTTGTTATATGTTGAAATACTGGAGATATATTTTCCTAACTTTAGTTTTTATTTACTGTCTCCGAAGATGTAGACTCTGTTGAAGTATAAGAGGACCTTTCTAATGCGTCTCACTGTGATGGCCTTTCATATTTCTTATGAACATCAGCCACAGCTTTTGCAACCAGTCCAACCACTGCTACCAGCTACATCTCATGTTTGCAGCCACATCTCTACCATGAGCCACATCCACTCCCCTCCAGTCATAATAACACCACATTCCTCGATGCACTCCCTTTCCCTGCCACATGCTCACAGGATCTTCTGGCTGATAAGGCCATTACAACCAATACAAAAACACAGGCAGACCAGAGGCGACCCGGACCACCACGGCAGCTCTGTCAACACAGGAAAAAATGCCGAGGATTTCATTACCATATTCATGACTCTCACATTTTGCTGGCCAAATACAACTGACTTGGTGTTTTATTACGTCCGCCTCAGGCAGAATGAAGCTAACCAACAGACGCCTTCGAGGCTTATTTTTGTGCATCTGTAGTGAGGGGTTTTCAACCATCTGCACAAAGTTCTTTACTGCGTATCCATGCAAAATATAATTTGTTTTACATTATTTTTTTTTCCTTCAAACCTGTATATTTTACAGGACCTCTAAATTCTATTGGCTTTATATTTACATTTTTTTTTAATTTATAATCGATCATGATTCACTCACCGCGCAGTTAGGGACTAACGAACGCTGAAGGAAACGTTAGTAAAGTCGACATGACTCACGAAATCGTAATGACTCGATTACAAACAAACCATACCACGAACGGGGATAGAACCCGCGGTTCTATCCCCGTCCGTGGCATGGTTAGTGAAGTCATTTAATTATTTGTGCAATAACATCGTTGAATCACAATACATGTATGTAATAAAATAAAGGTAAACATAATTTATGCGGATAAGTAATGTATTACTCAAATCCAGTAACCAGATTCATTTTTTACCATAATATTTAAAACAGTTTAATTCAATGACACCTGTAGGAATTACGGCAGTTGTCTTGGTGTTATAGATTATACTTACAACACTATTTTTCTACATATGTCAGTATATTTTTTCTATATGTCAGTGTATTTAGCAGGGCAGTGTTTTGAGTACCATGCATCCAACTCCCTCCCCTCCCAGCTCATACTCTCTCTCTCTTTCTCTCGCTCTCTCTTTTACACAGGGTTTTACAAGGTTAAGTTAAGGGTTCCTACTTTATTTACAAGCCAAGAGCTGTTACCTACATATGCAAATAAGGAACAGGATGAAGTAGTACTCATATGTTGGCCAGCGATTTCATTTGCGAAACTGACTTTATTTCGTTGATGTCGTTATGCTGTATGAACATGACCCAGACTCGAGTCATCCAAGGAATAAATGATATGAGATGAAGTGATGCTCTTGGGAAGATAACAGAGCAGAGATGTTGTTTGCTGCCCGTCTTGTGGTATAGAAGCTCACTTCTAGCTATCCACAAAGTGGAGACAATATTGGGCTTATACATAACAGTAAGACCACTCACTTCCCTTCGGTGTTGAAGGCTCTGCTGAAATTACAGATCTGTGCAGGATGGGTCAAGGCGAGAGATGAGTAGTCTTGCTCTGTTCTCCATTCTGTCAAGAAGTCGTAGATGAAACGGTGGGGAAAGTTGGGTTAGGTGAGGCAATCCAAAAAAGTGGACCATACTCAAAGTGTGAACGAACCTGCACCTCGTGCAGAATATTGCAGACTCCCTCCGTCCCTGCCTCTCTCCCTTCCTCCATACCTCTCTCGCTCTCTCTCTTTCGTTCTCTTTCTCTCTCTACCTCCCTCTTCCCTGTCCAGCCACACTGGCTTGAAAAAGTGGATGTTCTTGTCTGTATCTATGTAAGGCAAAAAAGCATCCAAAGACATTTAATAGGAAAGGTGAAAGAATAATTATTAGAACGAATACCATAATTTCGGATAATGCAATTAATCCTTCTATGACTAAAACTTCTACGACTATGCCGCGTATAGCTTTCATAGCAGTCTTTTTCCACATACTAATAATATATTCAGAGAAAAGTAGTCATAAATTTTAGTCTCTTGCAAACTTCATCTTGGCTTCAGTGAAATTAAATAAGTGAAATTAAATAAGTGAAATTAAATAAGTGAAATTAAATCAGTGAAATTAAATAAGTGAAATTAAATAAGTGAAATTAAATAAGTGAAATTAAATAAGTGAAATTAAATAAGTGAAATTAAATAAGTAGCTATCTTGAATTCTCATATACTGACGCATCCAATCACATGTTTAGTATAAATAGTGACCTCTAACCTGAAAAAAACCATAAAATGCTAATGGTATTTATTTAAAATAACCCAGAATCTTTAACAACACCGAACGTAGACCACTGTACTTTGTATTTGGAGGAGTAACTGCAGCTACAGAGGTTACAAAGGATCACCCGCCTAATGCACTTCATCAACTATTTCTCAGTTTAACTAAGTATTCCATTGGACTGTTGGATATAAGCTGCATCATGGATATTACCTGAGCGTAACAGATAACAGAGTTCGACTTTCTTGTCTTATTTACATTTGTTGGGTTATATACAGTTGTTGTGATATACTCGATTATAGTATATTATATATAATTAATTTGTTATATAAATTAGTTGTATTTCTACAAGCCTCTCTTAGGTGTTCGCGAATATTTTTTTTGCATGCTTTTCTTGAATATTATATATACTTTTATAATGTTGTATACAACAGTTGTATGTTGAATTTATTTATTTGGTGGTACTTACATTTATTTGGTGTGTTATGTGCGTATTCTGTGTTTTACAGAAAAAAATATATATATATATATATATATATATATATATATATATATATATATATATATATATATATATATATATATATATATATATATATATATATATATATATCTTCTTCTTCTTCTTTCAACACGTCGGCCGTTTCCCACCGAGGCAGGGTGGCCCAAAAGAAAAACGAAAGTTTCTCCTTTTACATTTAGTAATATATACAGGAGAAGGGGTTACTAGCCCTTGCACCCGGCATTTTAGTCGCCTCTTACGACACGCATGGCTTACGGAGGAAGAATTCTGTTCCACTTCCCCATGGAGATAAGAGGAAATAAGAACAAGAACTAGTAAGAAAATAGAAGAAAACCCAGAGGGGTGTGTATATATATGCTTGTACATGAATGTGTAGTGTGACCTAAGTGTAAGTAGAAGTAGCAAGAAAGACCTGAAATCTTGCATGTTTATGAGACAGAAAAAGACACCAGCAATCCTACCATCATGTAAAACAATTACAGGCTTCCGTTTTACACTCATTTGGCAAGACGGTAGTACCTCCCTGGGTGGTTGCTGTCTACCAACCTACTACCTAGGTATATATATATATATATATATATATATATATACATTTGTTGTGATATGTAAATTTGTTGTGTTCTATACATTTCTTGTGTTACATTTGTTATTATATACATCTGTTATGATATATTCATTCCTTGTATTATATACATGTGCTATTTTTTGTTGTAATAATTTGTAGTATTATATACATTTCTCTGGTATTAGACATCTGTTTTTGTTTTGTTACTAGGGTGAGATAATTAATTTCCCAACAAAATTCCTTGTGGTTATGTAATTAATTGTCAGTCACTGCCAATGAAACAAAATAACTTAATTACATTGCAGTGATTATGAACTTTAGATTCAGTGATTCAATATTTAAATATATTTATGTTTTAAACTATTTTTGGGGGTTAATTAACATGAAAACTTTATATTTCGTTGAAGAGTTTGTTCATGACTTTTTTTATGTCCTTCACTAACAATGAATTTTCCTTTCTAGGAGAGTGCATGCATTTGTGTCGAAGAGTTCTTGATCCAAGAAACTGGAGTCTACGTGTAAAAGCACTGTTGAAAGCAGTGTTATACAGGTCATCATCTGCCTAGCTACTCAGCTCTGTTAGGAAGGATCCTCTTAAGCAGCTTGGTTCCACTGAGCTGGACTGAGTGTCCCGGGTTCGATTCCCCGCTGAAGCGAGACTCCACATAGTTACAGTCACCAGGCTGTTAGTGAAGGGCTGGAAAAAATAATGTCAAGAGCAAACGCTTTAACGAAATATAAAAAATCCTGTTAATTACTCTCCAAAAATAGCTTATAGACATAAATGTACTTTTTTTTGGCATTGGTCAAGACTTAATTGATCGGTTTAATTGATTATAAAAAAGAAATGTCTGAACAAGTTTTGCCTAAATCTCTTCTGCCAAATAGACTTTTTGACATGAAAGATCACTCCTTTGATAATTTCATGAGAATTATTCTTCAGAAATGTGAAGGTGTAAGGGCCTTTCAAATCCTCAAAGATCTTTTGAAGGGGCCCCCTTCTCCTTGTGAAAAGAAGAAAAAAGCTAAGAAAATAAGATAAACAATTTTTGTTGAATATAAACAAATATCTTAAAATATAAAACAATTAAACATGAAATAGTCCTAACTGAAGCAAATTATGAAAAATTATATGAATAAATAAATCAAATAAACGAGACTAATATGTACAGAAAGATCTTTTTAGTCTGCCGGTGTTATGGTAAGGCGCACGGGAATCACTTGAGTGTAATGTGACGCTGGAGATAGCGTAATGAAGTCACAGATGGTCGTGACTATGGTGAAGTCCAGCACCAAACGGTTACAATTCTTATGACGGTGCACAGGTATCAGCACGACAATGTACACTTTGTACATCAGGTCCATCTTGGAGTATGCAGCACCAGTATGGAACCCACACCTGGTCAAACACGCCACGAAATTAGAGAATATGCAAAGGATTGCAACAAGAATAATCCCGGAACTGACGGGTACGTCCTACGGGGAGAGGCTAAGGTAACCCAACCTGACAACACTGGAATACACTAGGGATAGTGGGAACATGATAACGACATATAAAATACTGAGAAGAATTGTCAAGGTGGATAGGGACAGAATGTTTCAGAGATTGGATACAGCAACAAGGGGTCGCAGCTGGATGTTGAAAACTCAGATGAGTCACAGGGATGTTAGGAAGTACTTCTTCAGTCATAGAGTTGTCAGGAAGTGGAACAGTCCGGAGAGTGTAGTGGAAGGCAGGATCCATACATAGGTTTAAGAAGAGGTACGATAAACCTCATGGAGCAGGAAGAGAGTGAACCTAGAAGCAATCGGCGAACAGGCGGGACCAGGAGCTATAACTCGACCCCGCAACTACAAATAGGTAAGAACACACATACACACTAACTTTGACATGCTAATATTCTACACTTAAGTTATTCAGTGCCAGTGACTTCATTTGTTCATAATAGATTTCTCACCTCACACACCCTGCCCTACCACTGACTCACATACATTTCATTGTCAGTCTCTCTCTCTCTCTCTCTCTCTCTCTCTCTCTCTCTCCCTCCCTCCTTACCTGTCACTTCTCTTCTCGTTCCTTCACTGTCTTCCTTGTCCATAGATTTGCTTTGATATTGCTAACCGACAAGTAATTATTTGTGAACTTATCAGAATGAATGTAGGTTGACGGCTTCTACACTGGATCATCAACTATAAACCAAAACATGAACAATGTTTGTGTGTAAGAGCTTTGTCTCTGCACTGCAATAAAACATCCTTAAAGATGACAGATTTTACTATGGTGTTAACCCACCCATGGCTTGTGAAGTCTGGAGGTTGAAGTTGCCAGTTCATGTAAGGTGGCTTCAATACATCCTTTACTGTAAACAAGCAAATACATCCGGCATAATGGTAGTCGCTGCATTCATAAATGGTACTTTCACTCAAGCAAGCAATGATCTACAATGCCTAAAACCAGATTAAAGTGATATGAAAACATGGGATATGTGAAGCACCAGTACAAATACCAGTGCCAGCTTCTCTTTCTCGTTGCTGAATGTGCATGCTAGTATTTCTTTAGTAGATAAAAATCACAAGTTGGAGGAATATCTTCACCTCCCAGCGACCAACCTCCCAACGAACACCCCCACCCCCATTAAAAGCTTGGAAGAGAGTTGCACCATCTGCCACGTCACTTACATCTACTTGTAAAGAAAAAGGTTGTGAATAATCTAGTGACATTAGCATGGGAGCTGTGCACAGCAGCTTTTATTATGCCTGATTTTTTCTTGACTACTGTTTGACTAAATAAATTTTAATTTCCCACTGGTAAGAATGTTAAGGGGGTGACTAAATCCAAAAACAAAATTCTACAGTATTTCGCATGAAACCTTGCCATCCATCAGAACCAAAGTAATGCCTTCCTCTAATGATCCAGGAATGTGTCTGAGGATCTATCAAAGTTACTTTCTGACAAATAAACCGATAAATGAAATTTTCTTGACGAATCGAACTAAATCGTCTAAGTATGTTGTATTCTTTCCAACCCCTTGATAACTGTATATATCACTCATTGAAATATGGCAGGCACATTGAGCATGCCAAATGTGGTCACAGTTTACTGGAAGCGTTTGCCTGTAGACATATTTTCTCTGACCAACAAAATACTTGATGATGTCCATATATGGAAGTGGGTAGGCATGTGGTACAGTGACCTAGTTCATATACAACCTCACAACACCATCTGGTTTCTTCGCCAATAAGTAAGGCAAAGCCCATGGACTCAAAGAATCCTTTATATGACCATTATCCAGCAAGAAGTTAATCTCTAGTTGCATGAGCCTCAATTTTTCTGCAAGAGCCCTTTAAGAAGACATCCAAACAGATGTCCATATAGCTTTGAAGAAGGGCCAGTATATTAGTCATTTGTATTATGGTTAAGTCAGTTGGTTTCCACACCTCTGAGGATTTTGAAAGTGATCCAAGCCAATCCAGAATGCTGGGAATGAGTTCGTTAACACTGGTCATAGAGTACGTGCACATCCCAATAGTTCCAAGAATCTGGATCTAGTTACAGAAGAAAAAAAAGGAAAAAAACAATAAACTTGGCAACTAGTTCATGGACCCTTTCCGGCATACCTAACTAAAGTGAGGGGTAACTGAACACAAATGCTCTATTTTGTATACACATCACGGTTCAGAAATTTTATACCCTATTATCTGCCATTTTTTAAAGTAATTTGGTAACAGCTTCATTTATGCATATAGCACTAAATGTCTGTAGGAGCACAAAAATCCTTGAGTCATCTACGACTGCTTAATGACCCAATTTCTACATATTGCAGTGCCAGTGGAAAATTGATGTACGCCACCTTGCACCGAAGACACTTCATCCTTCACCTAACTTGGTTATTGTACTTGACCGTGGTCCTCCTCCTTATGTAGTTTCCGTGTCTGAAATATGTCGTAAGACTTACGTCAGGTAGTCTGTGTATATATTATGTATCCCTTGTAAAAATGTTGGTCTACTAAAGAAGAAAAGCACAATACGTACACTTCTTACATATCGACATGAAATGTACTAAACTCTTTTGATTATTTAACATCTAGTGGAGAAAAATGAACAGGAATCAAATTTAAAGCCTCTTCTGATATGTTATTTTATTGATGTTATGTTCGTTTCTGGTTACAAAACTAACTTCTGTGACTAATACTTGTTTAATTCTCGTTTCGTTTTTTCGGTTCTAAATCACAAGATATTACATTAAGCACATATTATGATTATTATTATTATTATTATTATTATAATTTGTAGTAGTAGTAGTAGTAGTAGAAGTAGTATTAGTAGTAGAAGTAGTATTTGTAGTAGTATTAGTAGTATTAGTAGTAGTAGTAGTAGAAGTAGTAGTAGTAGTAGTAGTAGTAGTAGTAGTAGTAGTAGTAGTAGTAGTAGTAGTAGTAGTAGTAGTAGTAGTAGTAGTAGTAGAAGTAGTAGTAGTAGAAGTAGTAGTAGTAGTTCTAAAAGTAGGAGAAATAGTAGGAGTTATACTTTCAATGTGAGATACCTTACACTTAGGTGTCATACAGCACTGTGGGAATAAGGGTAATATGATTTGATATAAGGAAACGAAGGATAGTTTTAATCCCCTTGATCAAGATCACTTTAACGACAGGAAATAGTCTATCCTGACGGGTCTCATATCTATTAAAACAAATGATAGTTGAAACATTAAAACTTCTATAGTATTCCACCAACATAATATAATCCAACAAAGAATACAAGTACACCATTGTCTATTCTCTGTCTTTCTAGATAAGTTTTGATATCACAAACTGAATGACTTTCCAAACCACTTTTAATAAGGGTATTTAATATTCATTTAGGTTACATCATCATTGGCAGTATTATGTGCCACAAGTTTGATCGCTGTCTGTGTCAGATAACACTTGCTTCACTGACAATATTTTCACCGTAGTTTTGCTTAGAGAACAAAGTCTGTTACTGACAGGCGTAATATCAAGAGATATTTCATCCACGACCTTACGTGGAGACTGCACAAGTGTGCATTTACTTTGGTGGACACCTTAGTTACCTGTGTTATGTGTGCCTTCCTAGTGATTTCCAAATATGAGTTGGGTAGAAACCCTTCCTCAGCTGTAGAACGATTTTGTTCATATTATTATATCTGGTGAACGATTTTGTTCATATTATGATAGGAACAATAAAGTTTCTACTGGAACATAAATCATAGCTTGCTTGGGTCTAATGATGAGGATACCAGCAATTTACCTGAATATTTTCACAGTTTAAACAATAACACTGTTTAATAACTTGAAGGCTATAGTGTTTTTTGTGAATATTTAAAAAAAAAAAAACAGTAATATAGTTATAATGATATTAGAACTGTAGTTATTCTTTTCTATGGTGAGATGAGGATCGCAACTGTGAGAGTAGTATGATTTTCAGGAACAGAAAATGTTATTCTAACGATAGTCTTAATCATATAATAACCCTCAGAGTGAAGCTTTGCTGTATTATGCTGAGGCCTCCCTCTAGTTAAAACACACTACCTACTGCTATCTGGATTAGTAGGCCGTGAACTCTAGCATGAGAAAATACACTTACCAGCATTTCACATCTCAAGATCTTCAGTAAAGCAACTAGGACGCCCATAAAGCTGGCTTTGAGGAAGTGAATCTAGTAGCATCAATTTCATCAACAAAGCCAGGGTCTAGGAATCGTCTCCTGCAACCACATACAGAAGAGTACATAACTGACACATACCCGAGCATAATAAGCCAGATCTGACCCTCAGTGACTGACAATTTACTCATTTTATTAGTCATTTCAAAGTCAGAATATATATATATATATATATATATATATATATATATATATATATATATATATATATATATATATATATATATATGTGTGTGTGTGTGTGTGTGTGTGTGTGTGTGTATATATATGCTTAATTTTTATTCGTTTTGTAAGTGAAACGACGCTAATTGGCAGATTAAATGATCTGATTTTACATGCTGCTTGCTTGCATCACTGCATCACACTAATGAACAAGAAAAACCCAGTATAAACCTTGTACCAGCTGGAAACCTAGCATATATATATATATATATATATATATATATATATATATATATATATATATATATATATATATATATATATATATATATATATATATATATGTCGTGCCGATTAGGTAAAACTGGTCAATTAGCAAGAACTCATCTAAAATTAAGTCATTTCTAAAATTTTCTCTTATACGTTTAAAGATATATTTTTTTCATTTATGTTAATGTTAAAATTTATAATTTTGTACCAAGAGAAACTTTGAAAACCTACCTAACCTTATTATAACAAGCGCAATTTAATTTAGCCTAACCCAACCAAATATATTTTAGATACGTTAACAATAATTTAATAATAAACAAACACAATGAAATATATTTTTTTCGTTAGGTTCAGAATGATTTTGGCGAAATTATTGCATACACAAATTTTCACTTGTCTTATATGGCAAGAAGAGCGTTGCTATTTAAGCCAAAATCGCAAGTTATACCTTATCGGCACGACATATATATATATATATATATATATATATATATATATATATATATATATATATATATAGGGAGGTACCACCTCTGGAACTGTGCTGGGGACCCTCATCCTCAGAGAAAAGAATAAACTTACTTCAGGAAAAAACTCCTCGGAGCTGTTTAAATATTGTCTTCTCCTACCACCCCCTATATTCTATATTCTAAGTAGACTTTATTAAAAGACAAAATACATTGACTAAAATACAATAGGGAGTAGAACAACATAGATAACATCTCAGAGCTATATCTTGAATACTTCCTATGGTGTAGAAATATACCTAGTTGGATGAATCTTATTGAAGCTAGCTGGCCCAGTGGCTTACGCGACGGTCTAGAGTTCTGAGACTCTCTGACCGCGGGTTCGAACCCCACCCGTGGTATGTGGTTTGTTTGCAATCGTGTCATTACGATTTCGTGAGTCATGTTTTCGTCCAGCTCCCTGGCAGTGGGCCGCGTGCCGAGAATGCTGCAGGCATTTCCCCTTTGGATCGCAACAATGAGTCTTTGTGATCCTTGGTTTCTGTGATGAGTTTTTCACACAGCTCTTTCAGGAACTTTAGAGCACACTTGCCCCATGTTCCAAGGGTCTCCGACCCTACTGGGATAAACTTATAGCAAGGGGAAAGGCCTTCATATTTGCAGGTCTTCTGGGTCTCCCTGTAGCTGGCGGCTCCACCCCCTTCACCTTCAGAGTATGGCAAGTAGGTGTTTTCCATTGTGTCGGCACAGGTGTACTCCCAGGCAATCTGCTTACCATCCTTCCAGGGTAGCATAGTGGCTTCATCAGGACGCTTTTGACTTCCGTCAGACCTCTACACTTGGGGTTCCCATTCAGCTGGGCAACGGGCTGTGGCGAGGCTTCTCTTTATGATGTCGTTGACCTTGTGACACACAAGATCATGAAGTTCGAATTGATCAGCCGTCGCCCTGCCGCAAATACACCTATGTTCGGTGAGTATGGGGGCGGCTAGGCGAAGAGCAACACCAATCCGAATGGCCTGTGGGTCGAGTCGAGTGCCCAGAGAGGAATTGGGAATAGCTAAAAGGAAATCTGAATGTGGTGCCTTCACCACTAGGAGACGAGCTTTGTCCTTTCCTGAAGCGTTGGTGAGCATTGTGTTGACGATTTTTTCCATGATCGGTTTGTCCCAGTGGAACTGTTTGTGCTCTTTGGGAGGAGCTGGTCTACTGGAGGAGTCTGCAAGGCTGTCCCACCACACGGCTGCTGAACACCTTCTGATGAGGGAATTTCATGTTCGCCTAACAAAAGAATTGAGAGTTTGCTGTAGCCAGCTGAAATGAATTGAAAAAGGCTGGGGAACCGATCACGAACGGCTGACAAGACCACATCTCTTTTCACCATATTAAAATCACTTCTAAAGTCAAGTTTGACTACGGACTTGTCTTCTGGGAAGCCCCTGAAGTAGGCTCTTGCTGCATAAGCTGCCGCTTCACTGCCTTGAGAGACCCCCGAGTCCAGTTTGTGTGGCTGGAGTAAACTGTCAGCTTCTAGGCGAATGTTTCTTACTGCTGCTTTGGCAACGAGACGGCGAAGAGTGTTAACAGCAATGAGTTTGATTCCCCATCCTGCTTCTTCAAAGCGCATATTGAGGCTCCAAAAAAGAAAGGTTTAATTTCTTCTGGAATCCTCCCAGCCAGACAGTTATTAACGAAAGTTGTTAACTCAGAGAGAAGAATTGATGCAGATGGGCCAAGTACTGGATTTACCATCTCTTTGCAGTGTTGTGGTCGAATTCCAGTGTAACCTCCTGCAGATCCTGCTGGAAATGACACTATCGCCTTATAGACTTCTGATTCTGGCAAAAATATTTGTCCAGTGATGAGGTCTTCCTCAGGGTTGTTGTTAACGACTATGGTGTCCCTTGTTGGGTGCTTGTCTCTTAGTGCTTGGGCTGTGGCCTCATCTTTGGGAGCAACAGTGTCGCCACTTGTAATTATTCTGATGGCTCCCACTGTGATACCTTCGATTTTTTTGCTAACCTGTGCTTCTCGTCTTCTGTGGAATTTTTCTTGGGTCTATTTCTGTTATTCCTGCGATGATGGGGCAGAGGGACACAATTATCTGTTGTTGGGTAGTGGAGCAGTAAAGAGAATTTAACGAGGATAGTGAGGCTCAGGTTAGAGTATGTAGAAGAGAGGGAGATTATTTCCCAGTTAAAGTAGGCCTTAGACAAAGATGTGTGATGTCACCGTGATTGTTCAATATATTTATAGATGGTTTTGTAAGAGAAGTGAATGCTCGGGTGTTGGCAAGAGGTTTGGGGTTAAAGATAAAGAATCTCACACAAAGTGGGAGTTGTCACAGTTGCTCTTTGCTGATGACACTGTGCTTTTGGGAGATTCTGAAGAGAAGTTGCAGAGGTTGGTGGATGAGTTTGGTAGGGTATGTAAAAGAAGAAAATTAAAAGTGAATATAGGAAAGAGTAAGGTGATAATAAAAAAAATAGGTAACAAAAGATTGGATATCAGATTGGTGGGAGAGAGTATGGCGGAGGTAAATGTATTCAGATATTTAGGAGTGGACATGTCAGCAGATGAGTCTATGAAAGATGAAGTGAATCATAGAACTGATGAGGAAAAAAAGGTGAGTGGTGCACTGAGGAGTCTGTGGAGACAAAGAACTTTGTCCATGGAAGGAGAGAGGGGAATGTATGAGAGTATAGTTATACCAGCCCGCTTATATGGGTGCGAAGCATGGGGTGGTGAATGTTGTAACAAGGAAAAGGCTGGAGGCAGTGGAGATGTCATGTCTGATGGCAATGTGTGGTGTGAATATAATGCAGAGAATTCGTAGTTTGGAAATTAGGAGGAGGTGTGGGATTACCAAAACTATTATCGAGAGGGCTGAGGAGGGGTTGTTGAGGTGGTTCGGACATGTAGAGAGGATGGAACAAAACAGAATTAATTTGAGTGTATAAATCTGTAGTAGAAGTATGGCGGGGTAGAGGTTGGCCTAGGAAAAGTTGAATTATTATTATAATCATAGAAAGCGCTAAACCGACAAGGGCCATACAGCGCTGTAGGGTATTAGGTAGAGCGGAGGTTACAATCTGCTAGTTGGAGAGGGGAACAAAGGTGAGGAAAGAAAAGGGATGAAAGGGACTCTAAGGGCTATGTGTTAAAGTTCGTATAATAAGGCAGTTGATGACAAAAAGTCAAAAAGTGCTTGGGAGTCAAAGGTGGGATCGTCTGCAAGTAGAGAACATTCGCCTCTGCATAGAGGCTTTCAACAGGGGATGAACGAAAGGCACCAACGCACAAACGGAGACCTTGGTGATGAATGGAATCTAACTTAGAAAGAGTTGCGGGAGAGGCTGCAGAATAGACTTGGTCACCATAATCCAGCTTGGACAAGACTAGGGTGGAATGCAAATGGAGGAGAGTGCGACGATCTGCTTCCCATGAACGATGTGCGAGAACCTTAAGGAGATTCAGCCGACCATGTCAAGTTGCCTTTGAAGAAGAAATGTGAGGTCTCCACGTCAACCGGGGATCAAAGAGCAGGCTAAGAAACTTGACCATATCACATGCCGGAATACGTGAACCGTGTAAACACAATGGAGTATCTGGGATAAGTGGACGTCTAGCGAAGGTAATGAATCGGGTTTTTGTACTAGAAAATTTAAAGCTATGAGAAGTGGTCCAATGGGAGACTCGGTCTATCACAATCTGAAGGGAGGCTGCTACTAGTCGACAGTCAGCGCCCGAGTAAGCTATAGCGAAATCATCTACATAAAGTGACGACCAAATATGCGAAGGAAGAACGAAAGATAGGTCATTTATAGCTAATAGAAAAAGGGTAGTGCTGAGGACACAACCTTGTGGGACTCCCTCGGCTTGTACAAAGTCCGAGGAAAGCGAGACGCCAATACGGACTCGAAAATGTCTATCGGATAAGAAAGCAGTGATGAAGTGTGGTAAATTACCGTGGAGGCCTAAGGAGTGGGCTTGGGCAAGAATGTTATACCTCCAAGTGGTGTCATATGCTTTCTCTAGATCAAAAAAGACCGCCAGGACGGAATGGTTGTTACCAAAGGCATTCCGAATATACGTATCTAAGTAGAGTAAGGGGTCTAAGGCAGAGCGGCCTTTGCGAAAGTCATATTGGCGAGGGAAAAGGCTATTGTGAGTCTCTAAGAACCACATCAGACATCTATTTACCAATTTTTCCATCATCTCGCAGATCACACTGGTCAGGGCAATGGGATGATAGTGAGAGGTATCAAGCCCCGAGGTGTCTGGTTTGCGAAACGGTAGTACAATAGCCGATTTCCATTGTTGAGGGAGAACCCTTTGCTCGCAAAGAAGATTGAAAAGACGCAAAAGAACGGGAAGGGCCGTAGAATGCAGATGTTATAGCATACCGATGTGAATATCATCAGGTCCCGCTGCCGACGGCCGGAAAATGGAAAACGTGAACTCCAATTCTAGGAGAGTAAAAGGTACGTTATATGGCTCCAATCCATCGGAGGAGAAATCTAAGGGCAAGGTAGTTCCCGATTTATGTGGCAACTTCGAGAGGTTCTGCGACATCAACCCCAGCTACCCGCAAAACAGGAGCTGGGTCTGGAGTGTACTTGCCACACAACTTCCGCACCTTTTTCCAAATCGCGCACATAGGGTAAGACGAGGTAATGGTAGACACGAGCAACTGCCCTTGCCCTCTTAAAATCTAACAGACGCTCCACGGTACGATTATATCGATAGCGGCCCCACGCCGCACGTTTTAAACGCACTGCACCGGCGCATGTAGGAGACCAACAAGTTATGCATGTCTGAGAATGCCTACCTGAGGTTTGGGGGATAGAATGCATCGCCGCAGTTAGGACGAAGGTCGAGAATTGGTGTGTCAGTTCATCAATAGAGGACGAAAGGGGATCCTCACAACAGGTGGTAAGATGCGAGTATAAGTTCCAATCTGCTCGAGCAAATTGCCAACTAGGGTTACGAAGCGGACGGGTATATGTAGTAGAAGTAAGAAGAATAGGAAAGTGATCACTATCATGTAAATCTGGAAGAACAGACCACGCGAAATCAAGTGCATTGGGCGAGGAACAAATAGAATGATTAATGCAGGAGAGACTGAGTGAAGAGGATGAGAAGCGAGAAGTCTCCAACTGATCACGAGAGTCGCAGTGGGACCCTCCCCACAGGTGATGGTGAGCGTTAAAATCACCCAACAACAAGATGGGCGGCGTTAGAGAAGAAATTAAAAATGCGACATCAGAGATACAGAATGCACGGGAGGGAGAAAGATAAAGAGAGCAAATTGTAAACCATCTGTGTAAATAAATACGAGTTGCAGTATAATGCAGCGGGGAACGAACAAAAACTTGCTGATATGGTATATCAACGCGCACAAGAAGCGCACTTTCATTAAATGATTCGTCAGGTAAGGGATCGGAAGAATGTAACAGCTCATAGCCCGAAACGGGGCGAATGATAGCAGAACGAAGTTTGGGCTCTTGTAACCCAACACATACTGAGGACAACTGGGAGACCAACACTTGGAGTTCTCCTCGATTGCCCCTAAGGCCACGAATATTCCATTGAAGAAAAGACATTATGTACAGAAATAAAAATGGTAACAATAAGAAACGATGAAACCTATGGGCTTTTAGGATCAGTAAAGTCAACGTGTGGGGGCAACAGTAAGCATGTAAGCAAGGAAGAAGTAGAATGTTGTGGAGGAAGAGATTGTTGTGAGGGTCGTAAAAGAGTAGGGGTAGAAGGAGGCGTGTTGGTGTCCATCGGGGGTGTTGTCTCTGCAATATAGCTGGAGATAGCGTCTAACGTCTCAGCTGTTTAGGAAGCCGACGATGCCATGATGTCAGAGACAGGAGAGGCATTGCAAATAGAGGTCGGAGTAATTATGAGGAGGTGGGGAGTATGAACTTGGAGAGATGTGTTGATTGGGGTAGAATAATCTTGCAGTGTAACAGGAGAGGAAGGGGAAATGAGGGTAACTATGGAAGAAGACAGGGGGGGAACAGGGAAAGAGGGGGACTATACGTAGGGGTGAGCCTCCACCTTTATGTTAGAGCTGGAGAGGGGGTGAGAACTAGGCTCCGAGGTAGAAGATAGATGAAGCAAAGATGAAGAAGGAAAAGCAGGAAGTGGTGCGGAGGTAGGACTGTCAGACGATAAAACCGCTACCCAAGCATACGGGACACAAGGAAGTTTTCCTTGAAGGCGGATTGAGACACAGCCATAGTGTAAGGCCCTCACACTCCTTAAGATAATGGATCTCTCGTTCATTACGATAGACCTGACAATGGCGTGAAAAGGAAAGATGAGGTTCCTTGCAATTGAGACAAGAGGGGAGAAGACTACAAGACGTAGTGGAATGATCCGCCGCACCGCAGACCAGGCATTCCACCGCAGATCTGCAGTGTTTAGAGGGGTGCCCAAAACGCCAGCAATTACGACACTGTTTGGGAGTGGGAACTACTTGATGGACCTCTAGGCGATGGCCTGCAATATATACAGAGGACGGAAGTTCATGGCAATCGATGGTTAAACGAGCTATGTTACTAGGGAAGCCCCTCTGCCCACGAGCGGGCAGGATGTATGTATCTACCTTAAGAATAGGGAGGTTCTGAAGGGTTAATTGTTCCAAAATATCATCGCCGCAAATAAAAAAATCACTGTGTACAATGGTACACGGTAAGCGGTAAGACCACCGTACCACTGCAAGAATTAAGAGTACCAGGCTTACGAACGGTGACTGGTATGTTATCTATGGAAGTCACACGGGAGAGAGCATAAGTTTGTTCTGAATTCTGTACAGTTACAACACACGCTCCGCTTTGAAGAGCGTGGAAGGATGTATTTTGGCCAACGTGCCATAAAAGAGTTTTATCAATTCCATGATCAGAAAGATAATCAGTCTGAGACGTCGTTTGTGAAGAAAAGAATTTTGTCCATTGCGTACTTGTTGGCCCACCGGTACGCAAAGGTAGTGTCGCATAGGTCGTTTTTGAGTGGTCATCGACGAACTGTCGTCAGTAGGTTGTCTTGGACGTTCAGGAGTAGTACAAGGGTTTAGGAGTAGTACAGGGGTTTAGGAGTAGTACAGGGGTATGAGAAGAGTCGAGAGAATGGTCCGATAACAAAGCCGGGTCAGAGTAGGGTGTGGGATCGGAAAGGGGCTTGGGAGGAGGAAGGGTTTCACTGGGCGAAGACTACAATAAAGGTGCTTCTTTCATGTTATCTCCTTTCTTGTTATTTTAAGAAAAAAAAGAAATAAGGAAATAAAAAAAAGAGGGAGGAACAGTCACTAGGAGGTATGGAAGGGTCGGAAACTCATCCCCTCATCCGAGAGTGCCTTGAGCCCACCAGCAGTGAAGATGCAGCGTGGAACCTGTGCCATACCCTACCCTTCACGCCAGTAAACCAGGGCTTCGGGATAGCAGCCTCACATCTACCGAGCCACCTCAGCGGACAAAAGAAAGAACTTTCGGAAACCAGCCACAAAGCATACCTCCTTCGGCTGCCACCTCCCAGAACCGACAGGCAGCTTCCATAGACACACCCATTGTCTGAAGGTCACCCCTTCCACTTCTCGGACATCCGCGAAGGGAGCAGGGCCCCTTCAGACAATTCAGATTCCACGGCAAACCACACCACCTGAGGGACCCCATGGAGTGGGATGAACCCCAGCACACCTCCCCCCACTTAGAAATGCAATGCCAGAGGAGAGGACCCCAGAGGCCACAAATGGGACGGGGAAAAAACGGGGGAATATGGAGGAAGGGATAGGGAAGGAAGGATTGGGGGGTAATTAGGTTCGGTCTGAGGAAGAAGACCAAAAGGTCCAATTCCTAAGACCAAGAGCCTTTTCACCACTACAAGGAGCCCCCTTTGAAGAGGCACTGGAAGAAGAGATGATGGAGGCAAACAGTTCAGAGATTCAAAAGCAGGTATGATCGACTCCTGGAAACCTGAAATCAGTGCAGTTTGTTGGTAAAAATTTAAATGTCTGACCAGGAGCTATGAATCGACATTTGCCAACATAATTTAATGCAAAACCACTAAGGACACAAGTCACACAGGACAAAACACACAAGACACACATCAATATCAAGTCGCATTGCACACTGTGAGAACACAATAACATTCTCGGGGCACACAATACAGAACACATAATGCTCTCAGGGAGCACAATACACTAGGAACGCACAGTTCTCTCAGGACATACAACATATCTATGATACACATTACACACTAGATGCCCAACACTCTCTGAACATTCAATACACAATGAACACACAACACACTCTGAACACAGTATACTCACAACACTGAACACAACGCAATCGGACACAATGCATTCAGTATACGCAACACATTCAGTATACGCAACACACTCTGTATACGCAACACACATCAGGGAACGTCACCACAGCAACTACGTAAATATCCACAAATTCAGAAAGAATCACCATGGGCAGGAAATGCTGGAAGCGATGGAGGTGTTGCTGGCTTTGAGATCTTAAAAAAATACAAATTCTTGCTGTTTCGTAGGGAAACTTTGCATGTATACATACTTAGAATGTGTGCTTCTCTGAAAGACCTTGAGGAAAAAAACCCGCAGCAGGATGATTAGTGAGCAGCAAGAGACGTAAAAATAAACTGCCGTCGTCATGTGTCTCTGACCAGAGAAGCTGTAAGTAGAGGGAGGGAGGGAGGGAGGGAGGGAGGGAGGGAGGGAGGGAGGGAGGGAGGGAGGGAGGGAGGGAGGGAGGGAGGGAGGGAGGGAGGGAGGGAGGGAGGGTTTGGAGAGAAGAAGGAAGGAAGAGAGAAAGATGAAATGCTGAGATGGGTGGGAATAATAGGGAAGGACATAGAGGGAAGAGGAGGAGGAAATGAATTAGGGTAGAGTATGGTGATAAGTTGGTGGAAGGGAGGGATGGTTGATAATTGAAAAGAAGAAATAATAAAAAGAAGACTGACAAGAAGGGATGGAGGAGAGTAGAAAATTGGGAGGATGGAAAAATGGAATAAGGAGAAGCCGGGTAAACAAAAGCGGTGAAATAAAAAATAATTAAAATGCAGTTCAGAACACTTCGAAATTACAGCAAACTCTAGAATTCCAGCTAACTTCTGAATACAACAAATTATAAATTACATCTACTTTCAGACTGCAAATGGTCACAAATTATAAGCAAAATAAATTCTGATTCAAAGCATATTCATTGTCCAAACATTTTTATCATGCTGAATAGCTCCATATTATGGCCAGATCTAATTTACTTAAAAATAAATTAACATAAACGTATAATGAAAACCGATTAATAATCACTTTTGAACTCTTCCGTACATCAAACCAAAACATGCAGAGCCTAGAATTTTGCTGACTCCTATTCCGGATGATTCCCAAGTATATTTCCACCGTCTGTTATATAACTACGAACTACGGGAAGGTTCTCATTTGTTTTGTAACCCTTTTAACATTACTATCGTTCTTTTGCTTCTATCTGCAATAACAAAAAGAAAACTAGGTGAGATATAGTGTAAATATCTCCAAAACAAGAGAGCAAAAGTAATATGAAAGATCTCTTTATTTTACTTCGGTGCGGAAATTAATTAAAAAACCTATTCATTTTCACATATCCTAATATTCATTATTGTTTTGTATTCTTGTGAAAGAATGATTCAGAAAACCAACAAACTGATATATGAGACACTTGTGCAATATTTGGGTATCTTTATTCTGGAAACATGTCCCCATCCAGTGTCTTCTTCAGTCCAGTGCAAAGAAAGGTGGAAGCTGAGGAGTTTGTGGTAACCAGTCTCCCAGCCTGAAGTTGATATATTCACTTCATGAATCTTGATTAAAAGCAGTGGTAGGCAGAGTCACCAATGGACAAAGCCACTAGTGGAAGTGGGTCCTGCATATAGATTAGACAAGATTTGGTGAAATCCCTGCGTCATGATCCCAGGATGCTGCTGTGTCTGACAGGACTGTTCCACCTCATCTGACATCAATATATAAACTCCATCTGCGCGAATTTGTGCGATTTTATCGAGTCTGATGGACTGAACAAATCGACTGCAGGCTGAAGGATTGATTAACTCAAACTACTCCTCATCTTCCTGAAGAAGCCAATGGCTTCGTCAGTCCAGATTCCTGAATAGATTTGTGGTTGCAGTGATAATAGCAAGGACTGTCAAAGGCACGGTAGCAGTAGTGGAAATAGTGGAGGAAGAAGAAAAGGTAAAAGTAGTTTTTGCAGTAGCAGCAGCAGTATTATTTACAGTATATTAACTTTAAGAAAGAATAGAAGGCACACTGCCGTAATTGAAACAATACACAAATAACCAGCACAAAGGAGAATGATACTTATGTCAACGTTTCGGTCAGACTAGGACTATTAACTAGTAACACAAAAGCGTGAAGGAGATGAAGGAAAGTAGAGAACTTCATCTATACTATCCAAACAGAATATCCTTAGATGCGTAATAGCTTTTTTTCAACATATAATCTGGAAATACTGTTGACCTTAAGATCATCTGTTCTGTGTTAATCCCATGTACTCCCTTGAACTTTTTTAGTCTTCTATGAAATGTCATGTACACTACTCCACTGAAATATCTTGCACATGAATGAACTTTCAAATGCTTTTATGAGCTCTCATGTACTCCTATGTACATTACTGTGAGCCCAGATACTGCAATTTACATCACTATATCCCATTAACTGCTATGTACTCTCATGTACTCCATGCACTATAATGTTCTCAGTTAGAGTTAGACTTTTGTTATCTGCTCTTTCTTCGTCCCAAATTTTGTGTTTTTCATACAGTTATTGAACCTCATCTTTCCTCTCAAAAATTTTCTCCCTTTTTCTTAAATTTCAGCTAATTTCAGAATATGTCTGAGAACTTTGGTAATTATCCCTCACCTCTGCTTTCTTCTACTGCCATAACTTCTTAATTGCTTCTTAGGGTGTTTCTTCTTTCTCTTGCGGCTCTGAATTGACGTTTTGCCTCTATTAGTTTTAAGTAGATGTTTCTTCCTTTCTCATATGCTTTTGAGGTTATGTTTCTTCCCTTGTCTTGTGGTCTAGAATTGATGTTCTGTCCATTATTTTGTAGTCTTGAAATGATGCTTTTCCCCTTCTCTTGTTGTCTTGGGTTCACGTTTTGTCACTTCACTTGTAGTCAAGAGCTGCTCTTCCTTCTAGCTTTAGTTTTCTCCACATTTTCCGGCCTTAAAATGATCTTCCTTTCATCCACTTGAGGCACCTGGCTCCACCTTGTAACTTCGAAGATGGTAAGAATTTACTGTCGATGAGCTATGCAACGCCCCCGAGCCGCGGGGGAGTTGACCCCCGAAGCCCTCTCCAGGTATTCTCCAGGTAATTATTAATGAAAACATGAGAAAAAGTAGTTTTTCTTGAATTATCTGTCATTTTTTTAAGGTTTTTAAGAGTCTCTGATAACGGTGAATACGAATATCAAGTTCTACGTCACCTTTCAGATCCTCTCCCTTGAGACGCTTAATGGTTTCATGTTGGTCACATCGTGCACTATTTCGGATGTGCTCATTTGAGTGACGAGTATCGACAATTCATGTGCAGATTAGAGATCATTCTGGGGATACACACTTGCCACGGCTTGCCCTAGACCATTTCCACTAGTCCTAGTCTATCTTCACTAGTCCTAGTCCATCTTCACTAGTCCTAGTCCATCTCCACTAGTCCTAGTCCATCTTCACTAGTCCTAGTCCATCTTCACTAGTCCTAGTCCATCTCCACTAGTCCTAGTCCATCTCCACTAGTCCTAGTACATCTTCATTAGTCCTAGTCCATCTTCACTAGTCCTAGTCCATCTTCACTAGTCCTAGTCCATCTCCACTAGTCCTAGTCCATCGTCACTAGTCCTAGTCCATCTCCACTAGTCCTAGTCCATCTCCACTAGTCCTAGTCCATCTCCACTAGTCCTAGTCCATCTTCACTAGTCCTAGTCCATCTCCACTAGTCCTAGTCCATCTCCACTAGTCCTAGTCCATCTCCACTAGTCCTAGTCCATCTCCACTAGTCCTAGTCCATCTTCACTAGTCCTAGTCCATCTCCACTAGTCCTAGTCCATCTCCACTAGTCCTAGTCCATCTCCACTAGTCCTAGTCCATCTCCACTAGTCCTAGTCCATCTCCACTAGACCTAGTCTATCTCCACTATGATAATCTCATTAGTTCTTGAATTTCTTATGCTGCTTGTGATACAGACGCTCTGAATTTCTAAATTTCATCATAGGATGATGGTCCAGGACCACTTGAATGCCAGAATCATTACATTACGTAATGATTCTGGCATTCAAGTGGTCCTGGACCTGACTCCACAGTGGTTCTGGCAGTAAAGTGGTCCTGGACCTGACTCCTCGGTGATTCTGGTAGTCACGTGGTCATGGACCTGAATCCATGGTGGTTCTGGCAGTCAAGTGGTCCTGGATCTGACTCTACGGTGGTCCTGGTGGTTAAGTGGTCCAGGACCTCACTGTTCATTGGTCCTGGTGGTCCAGTGGTCCAGGACCTCACTCCTCGGTGTTCCTGGTGGTCAATTGGTCCAGGACCTCACTCATCGGTGGTCCTGGTGGTCAGGTGTTCCGGGACCTCACTCATCGGTGGTCCTGGTGGTCAGGTGGTCCGGGACCTCACTCCTCGGTGGTCCTGGTGGTCAAGTGGTCCGGGACCTCACTCCTCGGGGGTCCTGGTGGTCAAGTGGTCCGGGACCTCTCTCCTCGGGGGTCCAGGTGGTCAAGTGGTCATGGACCTCACTCCTTGGTGATCCTGCTGGTCAAGGGATCCGGGACCTCACTCCTCGGTGGTCCTGGTGGTCAAGTGGTCCAAGACCTCACTCCTTGGTGGTCATGGTGGTCAAGTGGTCCGGGACCTCACTCCTCGGTGGTGCTGGTGGTCAAGTGGTCCGGGACCTCACTACTCTGGGAATGTAACTTATCTCCTGTCGTAAATTCTCGTCGCTGGCAACCCACACTGCAGTAAATTATTTTATTGGTAGTGTTCAGAGCCACTGTTTGTCTGGTAGTGTGGGAGAGTGTCTGCGACCGTGTGTGGGAGAGTGTCTGCGACCGTGTGTGGGAGAGTGTCTGGGACCGTGTGTGGGAGAGTGTCTGCGACCGTGTGTGGGAGAGTGTCTGCGACCGTGTGTGGGAGAGTGTCTGCGACCGTGTGTGGGAGAGTGTCTGCGACCGTGTGTGGGAGAGTGTCTGCGACCGTGTGTAGGAGAGTGTCTGCGACCGTGTGTGGGAGAGTGTCTGCGACCGTGTGTGGGAGAGTGTCTGCGACCGTGTGTGGGAGAGTGTCTGCGACCGTGTGTGGGAGAGTGTCTGCGACCGTGTGTGGGAGAGTGTCTGCGACCGTGTGTGGGAGAGTGTCTGAGACCGTGTGTGGGAGAGTGTCTGCGACCGTGTGTGGGAGAGTGTCTGCGACCGTGTGTGGGAGAGTGTGACCGTGGGTGTCTGCGACCGTGTGTGGGAGAGT
Organism: Cherax destructor; assembly: GCA_009830355.1. Classification (NCBI taxonomy): domain Eukaryota; kingdom Metazoa; phylum Arthropoda; class Malacostraca; order Decapoda; family Parastacidae; genus Cherax; species Cherax destructor. Next base: position 61,085 of record WNWK01007075.1, read on the forward strand.
GTCTGAGACCGTGTGTGGGAGAGTGTCTGGACCGTGTGTGGGAGAGTGTCTGGACCGTGTGTGGGAGAGTGTCTGGACCGTGTGTGGGAGAGTGTCTGCGACCGTGTGTGGGAGAGTGTCTGCGACCGTGTGAAGAGTGTCTGGACCGTGTGGAGAGTGTCTGGACCGTGTGTGGGAGAGTGTCTGCGACCGTGTGTGGGAGAGTGTCTGCGACCGTGTGTGGGAGAGTGTCTGCGACCGTGTGTGGGAGAGTGTCTGCGACATTGTGTGGGAGAGTATCTGCGACCGTGTGTGGGAGAGTGTCTGGACCGTGTGTGGGAGAGTGTCTGCGACCGTGTGTGGGAAGTGTCTGCGACCGTGTGTGGGAGAGTGTCTGCGACCGTGGTGGAGAGTGTCTGGGCCCAGTGTGTGGAGAGTGTCTGCGACCGTGTGTGGGAGAGTGTCTGCGACCGTGTGTGGGAGAGTGTCTGCGACCGTGTGTGGAGAGTGTCTGCGACCGTGTGTGGGAGAGTGTCTGGACCGTGTGTGGGAGAGTGTCTGCGACCGTTGTGGGAGAGTGTCTGCGACCGTGTGTGGGAGAGTGTCTGCGACCGTGTGTGGGAGAGTATCTGGGACCGTGTGTGGGAGAGTGTCTGCGACCGTGTGTGGGAGAGTGTCTGGACCGTGTGTGGGAGAGTGTCTGGGACCGTGTGTGGAGAGTATCTGCGACCGTGTGTGGGAGAGTATCTGGGACCGTGTGTGGGAGAGTGTCTGCGACCGTGTGTGGGAGAGTGTCTGCGACCGTGCGTGGGAGAGTGTCTGCGACCGTTGTGGGAGAGTGTCTGCGACCGTGTGTGGGAGAGTGTCTGAGACCGTGTGTGGGAGAGTGTCTGCGACCGTGTGGGAGAGTGTCTGCGACCGTGTGTGGAGAGTATCTGCGACCGTGTGTGGGAGAGTGTCTGCGACCGTGTGTGGGAGAGTGTCTGCGACCGTGCGTGGGAGTGTCTGGGACCGTGTGTGGGAGAGTGTCTGGGACCGTGTGTGGGAGAGTGTCTGGGACCGTGTGTGGGAGAGTGTCTGCGACCGTGTGTGGGAGAGTGTCTGCGACCGTGCGTGGGAGTGTCTGGGACCGTGTGTGGGAGAGTGTCTGGGACCGTGTGTGGGAGAGTGTCTGCGACCGTGTGTGGGAGAGCTTGTCTGACTGAGTGTATCTGAGTGTGTGTATGAGAGTGTGTGTGTATATTTAAGTGTGTATGGGCGAGGGAACTTTTACATTCCGTCTGGATCAAATTTCTCGATTTTAGTTATTTCAGATTTGGTTCGGTTAGTTTAGATTGTCCTCAATTAATAAAAAAAAATAGCCAATTGTAACATATCACAACGGCAGTAAATGACCCGTAAGATCTGTAAAAGCACTGACCAAAAAGCAGAAAACGAGGATCCACCGAGCGAATTAGATCTGTCACAGCTTATTTATAGTCACTGTTTAAGGGACGATTTCAGTAACCCATTAAACTGTCTTAGCAATAGTGAAATGCTATCTGTTATTAAAAGGAGGGGCTAGTGGGAGGGTCTGTCTGAGAGAGTGTATCTGGGAGGTGTCTCGCAGATCGAGTGTTGTTTATGCTTGCGTGGGAGGGTTTGTCTGATAGTATGGGGGAGTGCGTCTAGGAGTCATGGAGTGCGTTTATGGGTCTAAGAGAGTGTGTCTGTAAAATTGTATCTGGAAGACGGAGTGTGGGAGTATGTTAGAGTGTGTGTTGAACTCACCACAAAGACAGACCTGTATACCAGTCATAATAAAAGATAATTAGTTTATAATCTAAAGTTAACATTTAATTTTCACTTTGTCCAAAGGGCTTAGAAATATTTAAATATAAAAAATTATCAAAAATAAATTTATTAAGCAAAGCGGTTACATATATTCCATAACTGTGCTATCTTGAAATTCCAAAGGTGTTATAATGCAACATCTAGTAAGTGAAGATACATCCAGAGAATACTAGAAGGTCAACCTATTAATCCCCCTCTAGCATCTAGCCTGTTTCTGGGTTTGTAACAGTTTGTCAGTTATAATTCTATTCCAATTATCCCATAAATTATATACCTTCTTAATAGCGCTTTTGGATTGCAACTGAATGAATACAAACCAACTAAATAAATATTGAGATCTCTAATAAGAAAGGTGTCTAGGTGGTAATATTTAGTTAATGTAATCTGAATAATTATGGAGATAATCTCCGACACAATTATTGGAGTATAGCTTATTATACTTATATATCATACTTATTCTGTACGTTACATTATCGAAAGTGCTATGGGCCCTTTGTACAGTACATTAAAATACTCTTATGAATAGCTATGATGAAGTGTAGCCATAAGTACATGAGTAATATAAGTGTGTAAGTGTATGTGTTTGTGAGTGTTCAGTATGTGCTCGGATTGACTGGACAGACTGGGAATGTGACAAAGCAATAAGTCTCTATATAAGCTAACTTCTGGGTCATCGAGGCAATCAGACAGCTTACTTGACAATATGACGACCCATTAGCCAAACAGCAGTAATGAACGAAGCAGCAGTGAACAGCACAGCGTCAGGCAAGGAATGAAGAAGACCAAAATGGCCCTAACTGTGGACCTTCGTCAGATCCTTCACAAAAAAAACATAAAACTCCCTTATTACTGAAACTGAGGTCAGCCATTTCCCTACTACGACAGTGCGTAGATACCAGGACAATATATATGTCAAGAGTTGATCTCTCGAGACCAAAGATATATCGTGTCTCAAGACACATAACTCTGAGAACGTCGAATATCACTAAGTCTAAATAATGTTCTGTGAACAGAGTTGCACAGAGTTACGAGAAGTATGTCCCGGCTCATGAACAGAGACATACTCTGCCAAACACAGTCTAAATAACACAAGCTGAAGAGATCAGCGTTCTCCCAGACAAGAGCCGAGATGAGGAGGTATTTCTTCCACAAGGAGCAGCGGGGGAGAGAGAGGAAGAGGCAGGCCCAGCAGATCCAACGTCTGGTGACTCGTACCAGCTTACCCCTGGCACCAACTTCAAAACAAGCGTGCAGGTAGTTTGCAGTATTGACAGCCAGTCAGAATTCTGCTTTAATGAGCACAGTGAGGGGTGTAGTTGTTACATCCTACCTAAATACATAAGCTAATAATACTAGTCAAATAATAATACAAAATGTGAAATTTTCGTTTTTGCTATTAAATAAAAAAATCAGCAATGCAAAATTATATGAAAAAGAATATCTACAATAATCAAGGAATTCCTTCCTCTGAGGTCGCAATATAAGGCAACAATATAAAATATTTTTTGCATAAATACACAAATAGAGAATCATGACTGTTATAATCAACACATATCTGCATTAACCAGAGAGGCAGCTGAATCCATGTCATGACTGTGAATCCCCGATTAATTGCTATGATCAAATAAGTATATTCAGAATTAATATCAGTTCAATATTCACGGCAGGTCTATCTGGTAATTAATTACAAAACACCACAACTTAAGAGACAAGACTCTCATTTACACCCGAAACACTACTCTGCTTCACCCACGGTTAAGTGTAAAGATGGCACACTTGGTAGGACACTTGAGACGGAAAGTGGATGGTAGCATAAGTTAATAAAAGCCTGGACAGAGTACAAGGTAGCAGCACCAGCCCCCTCTGTCAAGGGTGCCTTTGATAACTTACTTAGGACTACTGATAGAAGGTAGAGGTATGGGTGTGTGTGGGAAACAAATAGATTATAGCAAGAGGGATGCATGCGGAAAAAATTGCCAGAATACCTTACGGATATGTTCAAAAGGCATTGTAATAATAAAAAATGCATTAGAACTGGTCAACAAAGGAAGGGAAAGACAATAGAGGGCAACAAGTGACTAACTCACTTCAGGAGTTGACCAGTTCCATTACATTTATTAGTAACTTTATGGTGAACAATGTTCTTTGAACATATTGCTGAGATATCCTGGCAATTTTTGCCGCTTTCATCCCACACCCGTACCTCTATCTTCTATCAGTTTAAAGTCCTAGACGACACAGCAACGGCCCCAGCGACAGTTATCTAATGCTATCACCCCTGCACCAGAGAGATGTACCCAATCCCTCGCATACGTATGTTTTGAATTCTATGAATTCTAGGTGACCGTCAGAGATAATGTCACCTGGTTAAGAGAAAACCTTGAGAAGGTCTGGAAGCTAAGAGGTTGACCTAACTATTAGAAAACAACATTCTTTACTTACACTCTCAAGACTCATATTCTGGGAAGGACGAACTTAATTACAAGAGACCAGAATGACAAAGAACCTGTGGTCAGTAGACCAGCCTGTCTATTACTGCATCTTACCAGTGGTCAACGACTAGACATCTGGTAATTTAATCGCACCCCACATCACAATAACACAGCATGTGCTATTGTGATGTGGGGAAGATCACTAGCACAGGTGAATCCACCTGTGTCAGTAGATAAGGAGAGTCAGAACGATACTAATGATTACAACTAGTGGCTACTGACCCCAGCTGACACATGAACGGGGTGAGGGGCATGGACGTCATATAACACTAATGTCACATATGTCACCATAAATTTATGCGGTAAATAAATAATAACACATCATGTGTTATTATTTATTTACCGCCTAAATAAATAAATAATAACACATCATGTGATAATCAAACGTTCTGACACAAAGACTCTCAGATGATAATAATAAGTTCATTTTATACAGTTAGATGTGTTACTTATACTCAAGTAATGATCTGTTATATGTATTCTTGGAAATGCATGTCACTGTGTGCTTTGCACTCCCTCTCCTAGGTGTTCTCTGAACGAAGTCTACAGTGTGTTTCTCAAGTCTTTACTCAGTTTCCAATCTTTTAGCCTCTTTTTTCTTCATTACCTCTCATTTTCTTCAGTTTAATTCAGGTAACCTCCTCTTTGTTAAGATATATTTTAAGTTTTTCTTTGTCCTCATCGGTTATCATTCTCCATATATATTTTTCATCATAGTCAATACGAGAAAATCTGATTCTGTCCCATCTGGTATGGCATTCACCTATAAAAGAACAGTACTGGTCCTAATACAGAGACTTGTCAAACCCCACTTATTTCTCTTCCACTCTGGTTAAAGGATCACGATAGTGAGACAAAGCAAATGGGTGTAGGTGTTAACTTTTATGTGACTGGTATTTTTCCTTCTGGGTGGATACCAAAGATATCCTTAAATATGTTATCAGTAATAGAGGGTCATAAAACCACTGTGCATACAACAAAATTCAGGCAGCTACATAGTTTCTGTAAATACTGAAATACTGATCAAGGTCTGCTTTATTAAATTTGAGAACCAAGGCTGCTGCATTTCATATATTAAATCCCAGCCAAGAAATTGTGCCTTGGCACTGTTGCTGGTTAAAAAGCGGAAGTTCCTAGAAGAGACGCAAGTCTTTGTTGTTGAACACAAGCAGTGTAGTGTGAGGAGCTGAGGTTCAGAAGAGGTGTGGATGTAATAGTAATAATACGCACGGAAATATGTGGAAGAACATGGCTGGGATTTAATATATGAAATGCAGCAGCCTTGGTTTTCAAGATAGGGTACTGCTAGCAGTGGATCTGAATGCCATCAGATCTTCGCAGATGAGGAAGTTACCATTGGAACTTTCATCTGCCTGTGGAGGCTGTGGGCTGCTCTCTGCAGGGACCATTTATGATCCAGCACACCCACTGTGTGCACGTATAAGGTCATTCGTGTTGAGTGCCCGATGCACTCCACACACCTGACATGTGCCTCTTCTTTCATTGTTAGTTGCACTTTTTCCCTTGCCTTATTCTTGTAGAATAAGGCAACCGAAAATTTATGTATGCAGTAATTTAGCAAAAATCATTCTGTTTCATTGTGTTTGTTTATTATTAATTTTTTTTAAACTTACCTAAAATATTTTTAGTTGAATTAGGGTTACGTAAGTTTTCTAAAGTTCTTTTGGTACAAAATTATTAATTTTTACATTAACCTAAATGAAAAAATATATCTTTAAACGTATAAGAATTTTTTTATAAAAAGGACTTAATTTTAAATTAGTTCTTGCTGAATGACCAGTTTTACTTATTCGGCACGACATTTAATATATATATATATATATATATATATATATATATATAGAATGGGGTCCACCTCTAGTGCAAATTGTGGGACCCATAGCCTCGGAGAAGTGGATAAAAAGGCATCAAGGAAGAATATTTGGATTTCTTCCTGAAGCCGTTTGAATATTCCACTTCTCCTACCACCCCATCCTATATACACACATACATACATATAAATGCTTTATTAATAGACAGAATACATTTATAAAACACACAAACATGAACATGAATACAATGGTACAATATATCAAAGATTATGAATCTCCTCCAGCTCCTCCGAAGCCGGACGCGAGCCGAGTATGCAGCATGCGTTACCCCTCTGGATGGCCACGCTGAGACGCTGGAACATGAACGTGGCTGCCCTTGGGTCCCTGGTGGTGTCGATGAGTCTGGAACCCAGCTCTTTAAGGAAACGTGTTGCATTTTTTCCCCACGCTCCCAAGGTCTCTGATCCCACTGGGACAAATTTATACTGTTGGCTTATGTCCCTGTACTTGCCGATCTTGTACTCCTCTCTGTGGTCAGCAGCTCCTCCCTGTCGCCCAACACTGTGATGGATGTAGGTGTCAGCCAGTGTCGACACGCAGGTATAATCCCATGCTAAGAGCTTGCCATTCTTCCAAGGATAGATGGTGATCCCGTCGGGGCGGTTTGCTGGGTTGTGGGCGTTGTTGGCTGCTAGTGATCGAGGCTCTCTCTCAGCTGGGCATCCAGCTGTAGCGAGGGTTCTCTTTATGATGTCGTTGACCTCATTGTGTCTTGCATGCCAACCCTTGGTTTTAGAGCAGTTAAGACCATGTAGACCATATTGGTCGGCTTGCGCATTGCCGCAAATACACGTATATTCCGTGTGAATGGGGGCAGCAAGGCGCAGAGCCACTGCAATACGAAGGGTCTTAGGGTCCAGGCGTGTTCCCATGGCCGAAATGGGAACTGTTTGGAGGAAGTCCCCAGAGTGATGTGCACTCACGGCTAGGAGACGGGCAGTCTCCCTGTCTGATGTTACGGCCCTGAGCATATTGGCAAGTATCTTTTCAACAATGGGGCTGTCCCAGCTTGACTGTTTGTAGGCCAGTTCTTATATATATATATATATATATATATATATATATATATATATATATATATATATATATATATATATATATATATATATGCAAAACAACCACGGGGATTTGTTCTGCATCCTGTATCGCTTGGTTTGCGATATTTGCTAATATATATATATATATATATATATATATATATATATATATATATATATATATATATATATATATATATATATATATATATATATATATATATATATATATATATATATATATATATATATATATATATATATATATATATATATATACATATATATATATATATATATATATATGTATATATATATATATATATATATATATATATATATATATATATATATATATATATATATTTATATATATATATATATATATATATATATATATATATATATATATATATATATATATATATATATATATATAGTATGTATGTATATATATATATATATAAATATATATATATATATATATATATATATATATATATAAATATATATATATATATATATATATATATATATATATATATATATATATATATATATATATATATATATATATATATATATATATATATATATATATATATGTGTGTGTGTGAACTCAAGTTAAATTGTAATAAATATCAATGAATAAAATGAGGGGTGGACGAGGGGCTCGAACCGCGGTTTTTCACAGTGAGTGCATAAGTTCTTCTGAACATCATCCTTCACAGTGTCCTTCCAGATGTTCCTCTGAACATCCCTCCCAGTGTACTTCCAAATGTTCCTCTGAACATCATCCTTCAAAGTGTCCTTCCATATGTTCCTCTGAACATCATCCTTCAAAGTGTCCTTCCATATGTTCCTCTGAACATCATCCTTCACAGCGTCCTTCCATCTCTTCCTCTGGGCAGCATCCTTCACACTGTCCTTCCATCTCTTCCTCTGGGCAGCATCCTTCACAGCGTCCTTCCATCTCTTCCTCTGGGCAGCATCCTTCATCGACTCTTGTGAGTATCATTATTCAGTACGGTCTACTGTCTCTTCCACTGGGAAGTTTCTTTCTCAACGTCCTCTTGTCTGTCCCTCTGCGCTGCGTCCTTCACGGCGTCCTCCAGACAACAGGACACCGGGGCGACCATTTCCCAGCAATGAATGATTTACGCTGAATGAGATTAGTAGGAGTGGAAGGCTCGGGTCTGGCTGAGAACTACAGCGTTAAGTGGCCCAGGGATCACCGGATCAGAGCCTTCTTGTCCCACTTCTTTCTTCCTTCTTCTTCCCTAATTCACACCAGAGTGTCGACTTCGTTTCTGCGCCTTCTTTTATTATTTTCGTGTTGAGCATTAAGCGGAATTGTTTTTAATATTTAGTTAATAGTCCTATAAACAACACCCATTAACAATCACAAATTACACTCCACAAGGAAAGAAATAACTTGAGCGATTTATACATATATATATACTTTATCAGATATATATGAACAATATTGCCAATGTACAATTATTTCAACAGAAACCTGCTTAGTAATGCACATAAACACAATATTATGAAGAAACAATTGTCACACTGAGATATATAGATATATGTCATCTGGCGGCCTGAGAGTCTACTAGACCGGATTAATCATCACAGCCCCAACAACCAAACCATCTCCCCCCAATTTTCATAACGTGTCTGAATATTTTTTCCATAACATGTCTGAAAGCTGCAGCAAACATAACGATGACCAGACAATCTAAGTTTGTATACACCGGCAGATAGCTCAGGTTACCACGCTTACAGCTGGCAAACATGACTTCAGAAGAGAGGATGGTCTTGCACGCGCCGCTGAATAATTATATATGTACACGGCGCACGCAAAATGCACAGCAGGATTTTACTGTGCAGCGTTTTGATCTATGCAAAGCTTTATCAGGTTCATCGACTGATAAAGTTTACAGAACGAAAAATTTACCCAATATAAAATTTATCTTCGACTGTTTCGTTCGTTCATTATTATTGGGCAGTGCACCGTTGTATGTGGTGTGTGACCAACAGGTTATTGCAAAACACACTTGTTATTCCTTACTGATTCTGTCTAAGAGTCAAAATTCAAGCGGTTGGTGTTTTACCTCATGTCTGCAACAGTGTTTAACAAGGTAGCTAAGTGAACGCAGGTACTCGTATGTGATTATCATGCATCACTTTAGTGAGTTGCACAGGTTGTGCATTTTCCATTGTTCTGTATTTGAAGCAGAGGGAAGTAGCAAATGTGTAAAATTCTGGAGGCGGGGAGGGAGAAGGGAGGAGGAGGAGGAGAAGATGAGGAGGAGGAGGAGGAGGAGGTCTCCACTAGGGTAATCCTTAATGCGTTGGTGCCTGAGAACGACCAGCTGGTAAGATCAGAGGAGCAGCGCTGCTAGCCTCTTCACAAACTCCGCCCCCTTTCTCAACTTGCTCCTTCAATTCTTCTTCCTTCTCTTCTGCTACTTTATTTTCTTCTCGTCGTCTTCCTGCCCTTCTCCTATTATTTTTACTCCTCCTCTTATTCTCTCTTTTAACTACTCTTCCTCTTTGTCTCTTGCTTCTGTATCAACTTCCTACAATTTATAGATATTTTTTCACCATTACGCGTCCTCCCTCCACACAACACACACACACACACACACACACACACACACTGATCATGGGCGACTTCAACCATAAGGAAATCGATTGGGAGAACTTAGAACCACATGGTGGCCAAGGAACATGGAGGGCTAAAATGATGGAGGTGGTACTGGAAAATCTCATGTACCAACATGTAAGGGACACTACCAGAGAGAGAGGAGAGGACGAACCAGCGAGACTGGACCTAGTATTCACCCTGAGTAGCGCAGATATTGAGGACATCACACATGAAAGCCCCCTTGGGGCCAGTGATCATATGGTTCTAAGCTTCGACTACATAGTACAGTTACAAGTGGAGGGAGAAGCAGGAAGGGCTGCACAAATGAAGCCAAACTACAAGAAAGGTGACTACGTGGGCATGAACAACTTCCTGCACGGAGTTCACTGGGACAGAGAGCTGGCAGGGAAGTCGGTAAACGAGATAATGGAATATATGACAACAATTTGCACGGAAGCTGAGGAGAGGTTTATACCCAAGGGTAACAAGAAAAGCGAAAAAGCCAGGTTGAGCCCATGGTTCACCCAAAGGTGCAGGGAAGCCAAAACCAAGTGTGCCAGGGAATGGAAGAAGTATAGAAGGCAAAGGACCCAGGAGAATAAGGAGAGCAGTCGTAGAGCCAGAAATGAATATGCACAGGTAAGAAGGGAGGCCCAAAGACAATACTAGAATGACATAGCAGCGAAAGCAAAATCTGACCCAAAGCTGTTGTACAGCCACATCAGGAGGAGAACAACAGTCAAGGACCAGGTGATCAGGCTGAGGAAGGAAGGAGGGGAGGTCACAAGAAATGACCACGAAGTGTGTGAGGAGCTCAACATGAGATTCAAAGAGGTGTTCACAGAGGAGATAGAAGCGCCTCCAGAAAGGAGGAGAGGTAGGGTACACCATCAGGTGCTGGACACAATACACACAACTGAGGAGGAAGTGAAGAGGCTACTAAGCGAGCTAGATACCTCAAAGGCGATGGGGCCGGATAACATTTCTCCATGGGTCCTGAGAGAGGGAGCAGAGGAGCTATGTGTACCCCTAACAACAATCTTCAACACGTCTATCGAAACCGGGCAACTACCAGAGGTATGGAAGACAGTAAATGTAGTTCCAATTTTTAAAAAAGGAGACAGAAACGTAGCATTAAACCACAGACCAGTGTCACTGACATGTATAGTATGCAAGGTCATGGAGAAGATTATCAGGAGAAGAGTGGTGGAGCACCTAGAAAGGAATGAGCTTATCAACGACGGCCAACACGGTTTCAGGGACGGGAAATCCTGTGTCACAAACCTACTGGAGTTCTATGACAGGGTGACAGCAGTAAGACAAGAAAGAGAGGGGTGGGTAGATTGCATATTCTTGGACTGTAAGAAGGCGTTTGACACAGTTCCACACAAGAGATTAGTGCAGAAGCTGGAGGACCAGGCAGGGATAACAGGGAAGGCACTACAATGGATCAGGGAATACCTGTCAGGAAGACAGCAGCGAGTCATGGTCCGTGGCGAGGTGTCAGAGTGGGCGCCGGTGACGAGTGGGGTTCCACAGGGGTCAGTCCTAGGACCGGTGCTGTTTCTGATATTTGTGAACGACATGACGGAAGGAATAGATGAGAAGAATTCAATCGAACGAGGACCAGGCAGAACTACAAAGGGATCTGGACAGTCTGCAAGCCTGGTCCAGCAATTGGCTCCTGGAGTTCAACCCCACCAAGTGCAAAGTCATGAAGATTGGGGAAGGGCAAAGAAGACCGCAGACGGAGTACAGTCTAGGGGGCCAAAGACTACAAACCTCAATCAAGGAAAAAGATCTTGGGGTGAGTATAACACCAGGCACATCTCCTGAGGCGCACATCAACCAAATAACTGCTGCAGCATATGGGCGCCTAGCAAACCTAAGAACAGCATTCCGACATCTTAATAAAGAATCGTTCAGGACCCTGTACACTGTGTACGTTAGGCCCATACTGGAGTATGCAGCACCAGTTTGGAACCCACATCTAGCCAAGCACGTAAAGAAGCTAGAGAAAGTGCAAAGGTTTGCAACAAGACTAGTCCCGGAGCTAAGGGGTATGTCCTACGAGGAGAGGTTAAGGGAAATCGACCTGACGACACTGGAGGACAGGAGAGATAGGGAGGACATGATAACGACATATAAAATACTGAGAGGAATTGACAAGGTGGACAGAGACAGAATGTTCCAGAGATGGGACACAGCAACAAGGGGACACAGTTGGAAGTTGAAGACTCAGATGAATCACAGGGATGTTAGGAAGTATTTCTTCAGTCACATAGTGGTCGGGAAGTGGAATAGCTTGGGAAGCGATGTAGTGGAGGCAGGTTCCATACATAGCTTTAAGAAGAGGTATGATAAAGCTCATGGCGCAGGGAGAGTGACCCAGTAGCGGCCAGTGAAGATGTGGGGCCAGGAGCTATGTCTCGACCCCTGCAACCACAACTAGGTGAGTACACACACACACACACTATTATATAATAGACACGATGAGCATATGAGTTAGTTACGGGATTTGAAGGTACAGTGAACAGAGGCAAGTGGTGTTACGGTACCATCAGTTTACTGCAATATAAGTAATCAGTAAGCAGATGTAGATGTCATTAAGCTACTTTCAGAAAAAACGAGCAGGTGTAGCGGTCATTACGCTAGTTCTGAATAAAACGAACAGGTGTAACAAGCACTTCATTAGTGACAAAATATTGCCTCTACCATTTCATTCTTCATTTTGTTCCACTTCCTGATTACTTTAAGGCTTAAGAAATACATTCTTACGTCCCTGTGACTCACCTGAGTTTTCAACTTCCAGTTGTGCCCTTGTGCTCCTGTTTCCCATCTCTAATACAGTCTGTCCCTATTCACACAATCAATTTCTCTCAGTATTTTGTACGTTGTTGTTATATCACCCCTAGTCTTTCTGACCCCCTTAGGACATACCCTTAGCTCCGAGACTAGTCACGTTGCAAAGCTCTGCACTTTCTCCATTTTCTTGACATGTTTCACCAGGTGTGGGACTTACATGGTGTACAGAGTCGTCAATGACTCCTTACTTAGATGCAGTAAATCTAGTCTTTAATTTGTTAGACGCGCAATTGCTGCAGCAGTTATTTGGTTGATGTGCGTCTCAGGTTTGCAACATTTATCCCGCGAGCCTTTAATGTGTGTGTGTGTGTGTGTGTGTGTGTGTGTGTGTGTGTGTGTGTGTGTGTGTGTGAGTGGGGGAGGGATGTGTGTGAAAGATTGAAGAAGGAGGATTAAGCCAGAGTGTGAGAGGAAGGAAGAGAGTGAGTGGAGGGAGTGTGCATAAGTGTGTGAATGAATGAAGGGCAGATAAGCGTGACTGTGAAGAGGGAGGATAAATCTGAGTAGACTGAAAGAAGATAAGTATGTGAGGAGAAATTATATTTGTGAGAGTGAGGGGAGTGAGGGTAAGTTTGAGTATGTGTGAGGGTAAAATGAGGGGAAGGAGGATTAGCGTGAGTGTATATAGGTGGATAAGTGTGAGTGTCGAACAGATGTGAATGTCAATGACAAATTACGGAATGGATGGCTTGAAACCGTGACAAATGAGTCCTGAAACTCACAGGGCAGTGTGTTAACCACTGGGCCAACTGGCTCTAAGACGATTCGTCAAACTAAGTATATTTCTATACAAAATAAGGAAGTTAACTTGGGCCCCACAATGACCACAAATGCAGGGTTTTAGAGACGTCTCCCACACCAGCGTGCCTGTGGTGAACTCTAGCTAAAATCCATTCAAAACCAGCTGGCCGACTGGTCAATGCACTGGCCTGTATGAACCCTAAGAGTTTAGCGCTTTCTTCTGATGAAAATATAACACTTCTGTACGGCATCAATTATCAGTGGCTGATGCATTGAATGAAATGAATGGAACAGTAAGAGCATGCTGGTACTAGACTACTAGTTCTCTAGTCTTCTAGACGAGGGCAAGTGAGCGAAATTCCGCGGCAGAACCTACCTCCGATCACAAGTGCAGAATCATAATTTAGTGGTCAAATCGCGTATCTCTACGTTGTTTATTCGTGTTCGATCATTACGGAGAACCGGAGCAAAGACACAATGTCGAATAAATAACAAAAAGGCACAATACCGTGACTGGAACAATACACAAATAACCCACACCATTTACAAAGTCACAAAAATGAGAGAAGGAGGGAAAATATATAGGTAAGCAGACAGGGACGGGACAAGAAAGGTAGTAGGAAAGAAAGAAGAGAGGTAGTGGTAGAGGTAGTAGTAGTGGTGTCAGTCAAAGACTAATAAAGAGGAACACTGCAAGGGAGCTAGGGGCCCACAGAGGGTAGGAGCAAGAATACAGAGGGGGGAAATAATAATGGACCAAATACTCAAGGAAAGGAAGGCATCTACAGAGACAAAGCCACGACTAAGATTCATTCAAGGAAAGTTGTGTCTAAGGGAGGATTCAACCTGACGGCGACTGTGAAAGTTAGAAGTAGAGTAGACAGTTTTAGCAGAAGACCAGTCAATAGGATGACTGTGATCTCTGACATGACAGAAAAGAGCATTGTTGGTGTGGGCAAACCTAACACTACTTTTGTGCTCCCTAAGTCTGTCAGAAAGAGATCGGCCAGTTTCTCCAAAGTACTGAAGAGGACAGGAGGAACAATAAATAGAGCAGACACCAGGAGCATCAATAGAGGGAGGAGAGGTATGAACTAGATTACTGCGAAGAGTGTTAGTCTGGCGAAAAGTAAGTTTGATGTCTAAGAAACGGAGAGAGTTGTTGAGATTAGAAAGACTGGAAATATAGGAAAGGCAGATGACAGGAGAGTTCCCAGGAGTAGAGAGTTTAGGAGGGAAGAAAGTCAGTTTAGCACGTGAGAAGGCAGAGTCTATGAAATGGAATGGGTAGCTGGTATTGACCTAATTAGCTCTTTTGATTCTTTTGGTCAGTCTCGCTCTCGTAATCTTCCTGACTTGTCCACCTTTCGTGGCGCTCTCCCTCCTGCTTTTGAAAGTCTGTTTTCTAATAATTACCAATTTCCTCGCCGCTATCAACTTGCCTTTTCTTCTCTTAAATCTAACACTAACATTGTCATCCTGTCTTCTGACAAAGATAATTTTGGTAGGACATGCCCCTTAACTCCGGGACTAGTCTTCTTGCAAACCTTTGCACTTTTTCTAATCTCCTTATGTGATTGGCTAGGTATGGGTTCCAAACTGGTGCTCCATATTCCAATATAGGCCTAACGTACACAGTGTACAGGGTTCTGAACGATTCCTTATTGAGATGTCGGAATGCTAATCTTTGGTTTGCTAGGCACCCGTATGCTGCAGCAGTTATTTGGTTAATGTGCGCCTGAGGAGATGTGCCTGGTGTTATACTCACCTCAAGATTCTTTTCCTTGAATGAGGTTTGTAGTCTCTGGCCCCCATAGACTGTACTCCTGTGGTCTTTGCCCTTCCCTAATCTTCATGACTTTGCACTTGGTGGGGTTGAACTCCTGGATCCAGTTTCTGGACCAGGCCTGCAGCCTGTCCAGATCCATTTGTAGTTCTGCCTGGTGTGTGTGTGTGTGTGTGTGTGAGTGTGAACTCACCTATATGTACTCGTCTACTGTATACGTGGTTGCAGGGGACGATTCACAACTGCTGTGTATGTGCGTGCGTAGTTGTGAGCATGCATATGCATGCTCATTTATATATGCGGCGAGGTGGAAAGAAGTGAGATGGAAGGACCCAGAGCGAGAATCAAAAATTGAAATCGTGAGAGGTTTGCCAGCAATCTGTCGGTGTCTGGGTGTCGCTGATTGATGGTGCGCCCGATACTCTTCAATAACATTAATTTGTCTCAGTCAGGTCCTCTCTCACTCCCCCCCCCCCCTCAACTCTCTTTCCCTTGTCCTTTCTCCCTCACCCTCTTCCCCCTCTTCCTGACGCCACCACTATCACCCTCCCACCCCTCATTTACTTTCACCACTCTCTCCCACCTTTCTCCTTCTCTTACCTCCGCTTTTTTCAATTCAGCTCAATTTTGTGTTTGTAATTACCTGTATGTAGCCACATTTATGTAAATTATCTGTAAGTAGTCATTTAAATGTTATCGAGAACATAGCTCCAGCTCTTGTGCCCAACATAAATCACAACTAAGCGAAATTGCATTTAGAATAGGTCCTTAATCACTGTAACTAGTTTCCTTTCACTACAATATTTAGTGAATCTCACACACACTATCCACACTATGCATCACACACACACTATCCACACTGTGCATCTCACACACACTATCCACACTGTGCATCTCACACACACTATCCACACTGTGCATCTCACACACACTATCCACACTGTGCATCTCACACACACTATCCACACTGTGCATCTCACACACACTATCCACACTGTGCATCTCACACACACTATCCACACTGTGCATCTCACATACACTATCCAAACTGTGCATCTCACACACACTATCCACACTGTGCATCCCACACACACTATCCACACTGTGCATCACACACACACTATCCACACTGTGCATCTCACACACACTATCCACACTGTGCATCCCACACACTCTCTCATACTGTGCACTCCACACACTCTCTCATACTGTGCACTCCACACACTCTCTCATACTGTGCACTCCACACACTGTCTCATACTGTGCACTCCCCACTCTGTCTCATACTGTGCACTCCACACACACTCTAATACTGTGCACTCCACACACTGTCTCATGCTGTGCATCCCACACACTCTCATACTGTGCATCCCACACACTGTCTCATACTGTGCACTCCACACATTGTCTCATACTGTCCATTCCACACTGTCTCATACTGTCCATTCCACACACTCTTTCATACTGCGCACTCCACACACTCACTCATACTGTGCACTCCACACACTCTCTCATACTGTGCACTCCTCACACTCTCATACTGGGCACTCCACACACTCTCATACTGTTCACTCCACACACTTTCTCATACTGTGCACTCCATACACTCTCATACTGTGCACTCCATACACTGTCTCACACTGTGCACTCCATTCACTGTTTCATACTGTGCACTCCATACACTGTCTCATACTGTGCACTCCACACACTGTCTCATACTGTGCACTCCACACACTGCCTCATACTGTGCACTCCATACACTGCCTCATACTGTGCACTCAACACACTGTTTCAAACTGTGCTCTCCACACATTACCTCATACTGTGCATCCCACACTGTTTCATACTGTGCACTCCACACACTCTCTCATACTGTGCACTCCACACACTCTCTCATACTGTGCACTCCACACACTCTCTCATACTGTGCACTCCACACACTGTCTCATACTGTGCACTCCACGCTCTGTCTCATACTGTGCACTCCACACACTGTCTCATACTGTGCACTCCACACACTGTCTCATACTGTGCACTCCACACACTGTCTCATACTGTGCACTCCACACACTGTCTCATACTATGCACTCCACACACTGTCTCATACTGTGCACTCCACACAGTCACATCCTTCTCATACAAATTGGTATTTGTTTAATATTTTTTTGACGAATAAGAGACTGTAAATATCTGTATGTTGTGTAGGAAAATCTCTGACTCATAACGTAATGTAAATAAAGAGAGGGGGTGAATAAGCAATGGATTCTGTATATGTGTGTCAGTATTATATATATATATACATATATATGTTAGAATTACGGGAAATTCACTGATCATCAGGGAAGGTAGTGTGATAATTTGGTACTTGTTAAATAACTGTAGAGAGAATAATGAGTTAACTTTAAATAAAATAATAGTGCCTTACCGTAATTTTAATTGCAGTTGGCTGCAAGTGTATTGTTGCGATTTGTAAATATTCTAGCAATTTAGGCAGTAATTCGTGTACTTGCCTGGGTCTTTGATAATCACTGCAAAAGACTTTTAAGTCATGTTTAGTTTACACAGTAACGGTTAAGTTTTATTCAGCAATCTAAATTTGATTATTTATGAATCATTCACCGCCCAGCTCTTGCCGTGGCAGGTTGTCGGTGGCAGGTTGTCGGTGGCTGGCCCTCTAGTGGTGTCCAGGTGAAGCGGTTTATTTTCACAACATGGCGGCTGCTTACAGGAGACGAATCAACACTGTGTGTGTGGAGTTGTTGAGGGGTGCAGTCTATCCCACGAATGCAGCAGTGGTTTTGCCAACTATAATCAGAGATACCTATGGTATCGATAATGAGGAAGTTTATGGAATAGCGCTAAATGGGAGTACCAGGATCTTTGTAAAGCTGATGACCACCGGTGCATATGAGCGCATAGTGGATAAATACGAGGACGTGCCCATGTCAATCAACGCTACGATGGAGGTAAAACTAAAGGATGTTTCTAGACATTACACCTGGGTACGGCTTCATAATCTTCTGTTTGAAGGGGATGAACAGGATGTAAGGGTAGTCTTTAAGACCTACGGTGTGATCCATCATGCAACAATGGGACGATGGAATGAGGGGTTGTATGAAGGGATCCTGGAAGGATCCTACAATCTAAAGATGATTTTAAGACGGGCAATTCCATCTTACGTAGTAATGGAGGCCTTCAGGACGCAAGTTTATGTAACCTATGCTGGGTAGAGAAGGACTTGTAGACTCTGTGGATCTTACGAGCACATGGCCGCGGGATGTGAGAGACGGCAGGGACCACTCTATGGTGACCGAAATGTTGTTGTGGCTACAGAAGTGGAGTCGACCAAGAGGACGGAAGAAGAAGTAGTGGCCCCAAAAGGGACGTGGAGTGAGATAGTCCAGGCGTCTGAAGAAGTGTGTCAGACAATGACTGCAGTGACACAGGGCAGCGAGGTGCTGGAGGTGAAGGAACAAAGGGAAGTTTTGGATTTGGGCATTGAAGTGACACTTCCTGAAGAGGTGAGGGGGCTTTTGGATAGTCCCCTGGAGGAAGTGGTTCAGGAATCTGGTGAATCTCTTGATGGCTTAATGGGTGGTGTAGGAGGGGAGGTGGGTGACAGCCCAGATACTGGTAGGCTGGATATCAATGAAGTGTAGGTAATAGTGCACAGGGAGGACAGTGAGATTAATATGGATGTCGGTGCAGAATCGCGAAAACGGGCAATGGGTGTGATGGAGGACGATGTCCTAACGCCTGATCAGAGGACATGTAAGAAGGCCTGGGTAGATGTAGCATAAAGGGGACAGGGGGGTTTGAAAGGAACGGAGGGGGTAGGCGGAGTGCAGGGTATCAGCAAAGTCGCTGGCGCTCTAAAAGGTATGCTGCAAAGGTCATGTAAGTCCAAAGGAAAGCCACCTCTATCATATTCAAGTGAATCTCATTTAATGTAAATGGTCTAAAGGCTGAAGTGAAGAAGAAATGGGTAGAGGTGACCTTGAGATGGTTTGCGATTGATATAGGATTTTTACAAGAGCATAATTATAGGTATGGAAAGGATTTGTTGATGCAAGGATACAGTGTGTATGCGGGCAGTTCAGGTAATTTCAAGGGTGGGGTTGCGGTAGTAGTAAGAGAGACCAGTCCTTTTCAGCTGATAGCTTGGGAGGAGGGGGGAGGGCAGGGTAGTGAGAGTTGATGGGTTGTGGGGGGGGTGAGAGTGACTTTTATAGGGGTTTACATGCCAGCTGTTAGCAACAGGAGACTTAAAGAGGAGTTTGTAAGGGAACACTTAATATATTTCATGGGAGGCTTAGCTGAGGTTACAGTAATTGGGGGAGATTGGAATTGTATTATCAGGAAGAAGGACATGGAACCCTAAGGGGCAGGGTGTGTGTTAAAAGTTTTGAGGGATGTGTTGGGAAGTGCGGGGGTGGTTGATGTGGTGGGTGGTGGATGGAGGGTGGATTACACATTTGTTAGATGGGGTTACGCTGCTCGTTTGGACAGAATATATGTGTCAGGGGTGGTGAACGTGGGAGAAGTTAAATAAATAGATGTGGGTTTTCTGATCATAGGGAAGTATTGGTGGAGGTTGGTTGGGAGGGGATGGTTAAATGGTATCCGGGCCATTGGAAACTGAACGTACAGCAATTGGAGGGGGAGGAGGGTAGGGACTTTTTTGCTGGGTGGTGGGGGAACATGTGGGAAAAACGGATGTTGGAAGGGGATGGGGATGTAGTGCAGTGGTGGGAGCAATATGCAAAACCAACTATAAGGGATTTTTACAAGGTCAGGGGATGGGAGGAAACGCAATGGAGGTATGGGTTACAGAAATATTTGGAGGGGCAGTTGGGGTTTTGTTATGAAGGGGGTAGGATATCGCAGGTGGCTGAGTTGGCCACGTTGAAAGGGAGGTTGAGAGAAATACAAAATGCACGTTTTGATGTGGTACATATGCGCGGGGGCATGGAGGACGTATTATGGGGCGATAAGCCATCGGCTGGTGTTTTGAGGTCTTTTCGTAAGAGACGGAAGGGAATGACTGTAATGGGGATGGTGATGGGGGAGGATGTAGAGGGGTGTGTCAAGGGGCAGAAAATGAAGTTGATGGAGGCTATGAGTTTATACCTTAGGGAGTGGTTTGAGTGTCATTTGCGAAAGGATGGGAGGGAGGGACCAGAGGGGGATGTTATTGCGGAGGATATAGAGCAGGTGTTAGGGGTGGAAGATAGGGAAAGTATGGGGGGGAGATAAGTGAGGATGAGGTGTGGACTGCTGTACAAAGTTTGAGCAAAAGGAAGTCACCGGGAAGTCTACTACCCCAGTACTGGGGTAGTAGTATTGGTTAAAAAGGGGGGACAGGGGAAACAATACGAGAGTATAGACCTTTATCGATGATGTGCGCAGATTATAAGATCTTTGCTAAGGTGCTGGGTAACAGAATGAAAGGGGTGATAGGGCGATAAATTGAGGCTGGGCAATATGGCATACCAGGGCGGAGTATGTGTCAGGGGCATGCGAGGATAAGAGATTTTATAGAGAGTAGATGTGGTAGGGGTGTATTAGCCTTGGACTGGCAGGCCGCATATGATAGTGTGGAAAGGGACATGTTATGGAGGATAATGCGAAAGCAAGGTTCATTGGGCTGAGACGTTGTATAAGAATGCGAGAGTGAGGGTGCAGGTAAATGGTTTGGTGGGAGGGGAAGTATGCATGGGGAAGGGTTTGCGGCAGGGGTCCCCCTTGTCGCAAATCCTCTTTGCGTGCTTGCAGAACCCCTTATATAGGTTGATTGAGGAGGGAGTGTGGGAGGAGAAGGGGAGTTGGGAAGCAAGTCTGGCCTTGTGGGATATGTTGACGATACCACTGTTTGGTGCGGGGAGAGGAGGGTTTACAAAATGTGGGTAGGATTCTCAGGATTTTTGGGAAGGCAACAGGGATGTCTATAAACGGTGCCAAGTCTAATTTATTGGAGGTAGGGTCGTGGGTGGGGGGCATGGGGTTGAGGTACGGGTGACCCATTGTAGAAAGGTTAAAGATATGTGGAATTATATTTATGAATGATTTAAGAGAGGCAAGGAGGGTAAATGCTGAGAAGGTAGTAGGGGGGGGGGGCTTTGAGGATGAGAAGGTGGAGGACAGGGGATTTAACTCTTCAGCAGTGAGTAATCGTAATAAATACTTTAGTGTATAGCAGATTATGGCACGTGGCAGTGGTCTTTCCAATGTTAAAAGGGGATGAGAGGGAGTTGGAGAGGAGAGTCCTAAGGTAAGTGTGGGGGTATGGGAGACATTGGTTAAAAAAGGGGGTGGTCATGCAAAAGGTGGGGTTGGGGGTTTAGGGCTAATAAATATAGAGGTTCGTCTCATGAGTGTGTATGTCAAGTATTGTTATGTGCGGAAGGGAGGGGATAGGGGATGGAGGGTGGGGAGGGTTATGACTGAATTGGAGAGCTGGTGGGGAGGGAAGGATCTGGTAAGGTGCAGGGATATGTTGCGCAGTATAATGGGGGTGAGGGATCCATGGGGAGTCACGGCTAGTGCATTGGGTAGGGTGGGGGTGGGGCTGGAAGAGGTGGAGGGGGAAGCAGTCTTTCCTGTATATAATTGGAAAGGAATCTGGGGAGGATTACGACGTTTGAGGATGAAAGAGAGGGTGAGGGAGGTGATTTTCAGATTTTTGCATGGGGTGTTAGCATCGAAAGCTGTGCTGTTTAAGATGGGATTGGTGGCGGCTGCAAATTGTGGTAGGTGCGGGGAGGAAGAGTCAGCTTATCATGTGGTATATTTTTGTGGGCATTTAGAGGCTGTACGGAAATGGTTGGGTGGGGTTATACGTTTGATGTGGGGGGAAGGGATTAATGCTTTGAGGGTTCTGAGTTTGGACATAGGAGGCGTGAGTGAGGACGTAAGACGGGCTCTCATGTATCTGGCAGTAGATTATGTGTATTTTTCATTGATTTTGAGAGAGGAAAAGGGAGGGATACGGATGTAGGCATCGAGTTTTGTATGGGGATAGGTGGGATCGTTTTTTTCCTGACAGTTACAGGAACATGACGGTAGGAAAGTTGATGGAGGTGGGAGGGGTGCGTAGCTAAATGGAAGGACTGGTCTCGGAGGGGGGGATATAGAGGGACAGGTTGAGGTGTGAGATGGGGTGTATGTGAGATGGGGTGAGTGTGTTACCATCATAGACGGTGTGTGTGGTGCATGTGAGGGGTGGGGGGGGAGGTGAGACGGAGGACTTGTTTCATACATTTTGTATATGGGGGACGAGTGACGAAATTATGGGTGCATACGGTTAGAGAGGGTGTGGATGTGTACTGGACTGAAGGACAAAAGGAAGGAGGGGGGTAGTGTTGTGGGACGTGGGGAAATATAGAGGTGGTTTTCCTATGGATGCCATGGTGGAATTTTTCTTGATAAATGAATAGGAGATTTTGACTGTAGTAGGTGAAGCTTTGACACAGCTTGGTAATATGTATAAAGAAAATTTTCACTGGTGACGAATACGAATATGTGTAAAGTTGTCATAGCATTAAAGTGTAGGGCCCGTTTTTTGATACTGTGTTAAGAAGAATATTTTGTCATGCATATATGGTGTTTAATTTTGTTATGTGGATAGGGTTTACTTGTGTATTACATCTTATGTTCATATAGTAAGTATATATCAGTAAGATTTTAGGTATTAATTGACTTGGTGAGTAATTTATTGGAGCAGTCAAGATGTTCAGGATCACCATTTTGTGTATACTGTGTGATGACACACAGTTTCGGGTAGCCTTAGCAGGTGGAAAAAGGAGGGGGGAGTTTCAAGCACATTTGGAGATTGAGGTTCAGGTATGAGCCGTAGTAAGAGCGGAGAGTAATCCTATATATGTTATGATCTGTAATGTCTAAAGGAAAGAGTGAATATATATACACAATATTGTTGTTCGTTGTCTACTATGTTAGGTAAGTCATAAGTGTGGTTTTAATGTTTTTGTGTAAGAAATAGTTACTTATTTTAGTGTTGTGTGGTACTGAAATGTACGGTATGTAAGTATGGATGAGAAGTGAGTGTACATAAATTACAGTAAAAGGAGATATTGTATGTACCGGTTGGAAATGTGTTAATATAACAGTGTCAGTATGTGAAGAGTATAGGAGAGAATCCCGTTTCATTATGTGTTGTTGGAGACAGGTACATAATGTGTTGTTGGAGACAGGTACATAATGTGTTGTTGGAGACAGGTACATAATGTGTTGTTGGAGACAGGTACATAATGTGTTGTTGGAGACAGGTATATAATGGAGTTATGGTAAGAAGTTTTTTATGATGTAACTCGGAGATTAAACTTTGGATTTTGAGAACGAAATTTACAATTGTATATCTGATGTTTATATATTTTTGTGTAATGTATATCGTTTTTGCATGCTTAAGTATGTCTGTAGTTATTTTATATGTAATGGGTAGGAACATATGTTCTTTGGTGTCTATATAATAATGTTTTAAGATGTTATTAGTTGCGGAATAGGCAGGAACGTAGTTCTTGGGTCATTAAATGGTTAATGGTAAAGCTAGAACAAAATAAGTATATATGATGGAGGAAGAGCAATCCGTGATGATATGTTAATGTTTGGAGTATTTAGCTTGCATATGTATATTGTGAGTATTGTGTAGTATGTTTAACAGTATTAAAATGTGTAATGCAATAGTTTTCTAAGGCAGAGGATAATGACGAAAGTAGGATATGTTACAATGATTGTGAATGTAAATCAGATATTGTATGTTGTACGTAGTTCAAGATTGCTGTATTGTGTTTAGTACGGTCTAGATGCATATTAGCAGATATATCCTGTTTTTTGTAAGCATGTCTTTTAAATAAAATATAAAAAAAAATATTATGAATAAACAGAAATTCACTCAGACACTATCGCTGGACCGTCAATTTACTGACCTTGGTTCGAGCCTCTCGCCTTCTCTTCTGTTTATTCATTGACAGTTGTTTATTATAACTTAATTTAAATTTAATAATTATGTATAAGTAGGTTAGACAGGAATGTTTGCCACTTGGATTGTTGTATGCCACTGCCAGATGTAAGTTAAAAAACCATTAATATAAATAATTAAAATCCAGTTCTCAAAACGCTATTAAATAGAATTCATATCATTCTAATATGCTGTGAATATGTATTTTGAAAAAGGAATTTATCCTCAAAAATATTTATTCTCATCAAAGAGAAGAAATCATTTTGCTTGAGATTTGGACACGAAATGCAGGGAAGTATTATATATCCTACACACTACCCTCTCATTGTGCATCCTACTACACATCCACTACCTTCATATTGTACATACCACACACAATATACAAATTGTTCATCCCATACATTCACCACCCTCTTGTTATGCATCCTTCATAATACACTAATACTCTTCAGTACTTGTTCATTTTGATATATACAGCAAAGACCTAGTCGATACTCTTGTGACGTCGACATTAGAGTTTAGAGATCTTTTGTGTTACTGCTCACATTGGGGATTGAATATTTGTTCTTCCTAACATGTTAAGTCTATACTAGACTGGCGTCACTGTTTGCACTCTCCGTTAGGTATTCTTAGTTCCTTTGCAATGCCTTTCCTGTTATTCTGGCCTAACCCTCAAGATTTTCTCACAGGTTCTTGTGAATTGCTGTACCAAATGCCTTCTTACAGAAACAAATATGCATTCCATTCATTCCTCTTTCTTTAACCCCCTCCCTCCTGTCCCTCTCTTTCTTCCTCTGCCTCACATCTGTTATCTTGTCAGAAAACACAAGAAAGTTTGTGTGGTAGGATTTGCCATTGCTAAAAGCGTGCAAGTTGTTAATGACACTGTGCCTTTCCAGGTGCCCCGTGTTACGTGTCTCCTCTCTAGCAGAGCAGCAACCATTAACACGGGGGTCCCAACCTGGGAGCACGCACCCCAGAGGTGCAATGACGGCATTTCAGGGGTGCGACAAAGAGTGCTAATGAAGAGCACAATTCCGTTTATTTTAGCAAAAAACTTTCCAAAGTGCTTACTTTATATATGCATTTCATGCACTTATGATAACACTTTCGTAAGTGGTGCAACATTAATCACACATTTCCTAGGGTGGGAACCCCTGCATTAACACCATAACACACACCAAAACATGATATAAACATAATATAGTATTTCTAGATTTTAAAGCCAAGTCACATTCAAAAATAGTATTCGAGGAAAGTAAATCATAACATATGATTCACCAATGTTTAGGGAAAACGTTAACATGGAATTGACAAAACATTTATCCAGAAATTTATAGATTATTTCCAAAGTCAAATGTTTCTAACGTTCAAAATAATCTAAGGTACAAAGTTTAAAAAAATTGTTTTAGTTCAATCCAGGAGTTTGTCTCAAACTGAAGTTGGTACATAAACCCTCACACAACCCTCCTAGTGTACATTCCACACACAACCCTCCTAGTGTACATTCCACACACAACCCTCCTAGTGTACATTCCACACACTACCCTCCTAGTGTACATTCCACACACAACCCTCCAAGTGTACATTCCACACACTACCCTCCTAGTGTACATTACACACACAACCCTCCTAGTGTACATTACACACACAACCCTCCTAGTGTACATTCCACACACTACCCTCCTAGTGTACATTCCACACACAACCCTCCTAGTGTACATTCCACACACTACCCTCCTAGTGTACATTCCACACACAACCCTCCAAGTGTACATTCCACACACTATCCTCCTAGTGTACATTACACACACTACCCTCCTAGTGTACATTCCACACACTACCCTCCTAGTGTACATTCCACACACTACCCTCCTGGTGTACATTCCACACACAACCCTCCTAGTGTACATTCCACACACTACCCTCCTAGTTTACATTACACACACTACCCTCCTAGTGTACATTCCACACACTACCCTCCTAGTGTGCATTCCACACACTACCCTCCTAATGTGCATTCCACACACTACCCTCCTAGTGTGCATTCCACACACTACCCTCCTAGTGTGCATTCCACACACTACCCTCCTAGTGTGCATTCCACACATGTGCATCCTACACACTGCCCATATACTGTACATCCCACACTCTCATACTGCATTATCTCGTACTGTGCACTTCACATGCTCACATCCTTCTCATGCAAATTAGTATTTGTTATTTTTCATTTTTAAATAATGGAATGCAAATATCTCTAAGTTGTTTTGGAAAATTTGTGACTGATAACATAATGTAAATATATAGTGGATTCATAGGTTATGGATTTTGATTATGTATCTCAGTGTTATAAATATGTTTGAATTAGTAGGGATGTAAGATCATCAGGGAAGGTAGTGTGACAGTTTGGTATTTATTAAATAAATATAGACAGATTAATGAATGAATTTAAGAAGAATAGGCCAAGGTGAGGTTGCTCCTATTGATGCTAAGGTTCGTGCTATTGCTGCATTTCCAGTACCACAGGATAGGAAGGGCGTGCAGAGATTCCTAGGCATGGCAGGATATTATCGCAGGTTCTGTCCCAACTTCGCTCAAATCGCTGCTCCTCTCACTGAGCTCACTAGTAGCAAAGTCCAGTTCATCTGGACTCAAGATTGCTCAGACTCGTTTACAAGGCTGAAGCGCTTGCTTTCCTCTGCTCCTGTCTTGCAGAGTCCTAACTTCAACCTTACCTTCTTTTTACATATAGATGCGAGTAGTTATGCAGTGGGTGCTGTGCTGCTCCAACAGTCAACATCCACTGACATACTCCACCCTTTATGTTACTACTCCTCTAAACTCAAACGACACCAGAAAAACTATGCCACGATTGAGAAAGAGGCTCTAGCTCTTGTGGTGTCGTTAGAGAATTTTGACGTATATTTGGGCACTTCTCCTTTTAAAATCAATGTATTTTCAGACCACAATCCACTCACCTATATTAACACAATAAAGAGTAAAAATGCTAGGAAAATGAGGTGGGCTCTCAGAATCCAGCCTTACTCCATAAGTATTCAACATATCAGTGGTCATTGTAATGTAATTGCTGATGCTCTGTCACGTTCTTAATTACCATTGCTACATTAAAATTAACATTTTTGTGCCCAAATATTTTGTTACTTGCTACTTTATATAAATTAAGTAAAGTAACGTAATCTCTATACAGCCCATGCCAACTAATATAACTCATGTCTAACTATAATTCTTTTTATATATCAACAGTAGTGTGATATGTGGTGTGGGAAGGAAACAGAGAGAAGCTGAGTGATGAGTGTGTAGAGTGATGTGGTGTTTACTATGAGCGGCGTAGTATAGACCTGTCGTACCCACCTCACGACACACCTTAAGTTACTTCTCTCAAGCTTTCTCACATGCAGTTACCCAGTATCTGATGTCTATACTGCTTCGCATTCCACTACCACTGTTACCAGAGTAGAATGTCGTCTCCTCTCCTAAGACTGCTGTTCTAATATGCAGTCACCACTACGATTGAGCCTCACCGTGTCATGTGTTATTACGCTATGGCACTTCTACACGAGTGTACAGACATAACCACGACTATGCAAATATACGAGTTTTGTGTACTGCCCTAGTACGAGGAGCGTAATTAGTGATATAGACACTGGAAAAATTAATTTAAGTGCATGACTCCTGAGTGACTCTGATATGTGATTATTATTTTTTTTGTTTATTATGTGACATGAGTAACGACAGAAGTAATTATGAGAAAGACACTACCACAACTCCTAGTGCGACCGTTTGTCGTGCTGGGGGGTATTGCGACCCCAGATTGGGGCACAATGTATATATGTTTATATATTGCAATTATAATGTATATTCCCCTTTCTTATAATTTTATATTGCTGATATTTTCGATAATAGCTATATCATTAATATCTTGCTTTATATTATTATTTGACTTAGCTATATTAGTAGGTAGGATGTAACATGTACACTATTGTGCTCTTTGTTCGAGAGTGTTGAGTAACTGCTCGTGAGTTGGCAAACTACCTTGCTAACTACCACTCGCTTGTTTGTGTCAGCCTGTACCTCGCACCGTCCTGGAGTAGCCATGCGAGTCACATGTCCAGTCATGTAATTCCACCTGAGCGAGGAGACTGCCTCCCCTTCCTCGATCTCTTTCCTCTGCTGACCCTCGTTGGAACAACACCTCGCTCTTGTCTGCTTGTTTCCTCATCATTTAGACTCTGTTTGGTAGAGTATGTGTTCGGTGGTAAGACGACACATACTTCTCTGGACTCTGTGTAACTCTGTTCACAGAGCATAGCCTAGACTTAATGATTTTCGACGTTTTACTGAGTTGTGTGTCACACTGACACTCTTGAGAAACTCAGGTTCCGAGCTATAGCTTCTGACCTAATCCGTTCTGGCATCTGTGCACTGCAGTCGGGGATTTGGTTATGCTGAACTTAGATTCAGTATTAAGGAAGTTTTTGTGACTATTGTGGAGGATCTGCTGATGGTCCCCAGTTAGGGTCGTTATTTTATCTCCTTGTTCCTGACGCTGTGCTCCTGCTGCTTGTTATATTGCTGTTCGGCGAATTGGTCTTATTACTGTTCAAGCAAGCTGTTCTGATAGCCAGTTTGGTAGAGAAGTTAGCTTATGTGAGGACGTTAAGTCAGTCACTGTTCGAGTCGAGTCTTGAGACATAACGAGCTACCTGGAGCCCATACACACACAAATACACATACTTGTATATATTAGTATTGTTTATATTTGCTGACAAAGTACCAGATGGTACTTAAGAGCCATTAAGATATTATGTGTCTTCAGCACAATACTGTATATGAGAGAAGTGTAGGAGCTAACCTCCTAATTAACATCCTAATTAATATCCTGATTATATTTAAATTGATTTACTTTGATACTCTAGACATTTTAACTTTGTTAATAAACATATTAAATTTCTTTCTTTGGTTAGTACCCTCTCAGTTGAAATCCCAAGATACTATTGAATATAACGGATAACTGGACCAGGATACTGACTACTTGTTGCAAAAACCCAGTAACAGGCTGAATGCTAGAGGGGCATTACTTTATAGTGTTCACTGGAGATGTCTATTTCTAATAGATATCGCGTCTTTTGTAACGACTGACCCATTTAATATAATGGCAGTACTGCCTCCACAAGACACTAGACACTGAATTTATGATAAAATTCAAATCACAACAATATAACACTAAATATGTTTCTATAACAGATTTTAAGTACCCAAGGAACATCTGGTTTTTTTCAGTATGAGAAGCTGCATTGGAAACAATGTTTAAATAACCAAAAATTTGAAACAATCCCAAAAATGACTCTGTAATAAATGTGTTTGTGTGGAAGTTTGCCTATATAATATGTAAGACCAGATATCGTCTCTCCGTGCCAGCTGATGGCCAACTGCTGCCTCCCACTCAGGTGAGGGGAAATTCAGGCGCTCTCCAAACTGGATCTCATTGATAATTCTACCTGGGAGAATCCCAGGCCTTGTTAGGTATCCCCGAAGGGCGACCTTCAGTGGTTGCCTCATTTTGCTCCCATTTTTCCTCCCTACTTTTCGAATTTAATTCACTCATAACTCAAGAACTCCCCTCAACCGATCGTATTCAAATATAAAAGTTTTTACCACTGGTGTGGTTACCTAAATCCAAGGTTCATGCTGCTATATGAACTGCTTCTTTTATTATGAGACGTTAAACCATGCGAACAATTTAGCGGAGGGAATTGCTGGAGAGTTAATTCTCATCCGCTCCCCTAAACGTTGCTTAGGATTCCTTAGTATTAATTGTCCTTAAAGCCCATCGACTTCACGAGGGTCATTAAAGCTGCGTTCAACTTAATCTTCATCAGCAATAATATGTTGATCCTTAAAATAGGGATTAAATTAAATAACGTGTATATTTATTGTGATATACTCTCCTGGACAGTTACTTGCGCTCTTGTTCTCATTACATACATCAAGAGGGATATACCTATTAGGATGTTATGCAAATATCGCAAACCAAGCGATACAGAATGCAAAACAACCCCGGGGGGGGGGAGTAGAATGATAGCTCTAGGCCTTTCGTATTGCAATCAACACATCATCAGGAGCTTGCAAAATTGCAGAAAAGAAGGAGATGTCCAAGCAAGTACGTTCCCAAAGGACGTCTTCACTGGAGTGGAATGGACCCACTCC
Source organism: Cherax destructor (assembly GCA_009830355.1). Lineage (NCBI taxonomy): Eukaryota > Metazoa > Arthropoda > Malacostraca > Decapoda > Parastacidae > Cherax > Cherax destructor. The sequence goes on from WNWK01007075.1 coordinate 91,559, forward strand.
ATTGAAGACGCCCTTTGGGAACGTACTTACTTGGACATCCTCCTCTTTTCTGCTATTAGGATATATATGAACTGATCAGTCAACTTCCATTATCTTCTTGTTTAAGCAATTTTAATGACTGACAACATTGAGGATGTAGAAGCATATCCCAGTTGCTATCATGCATCAGACTCCTTATAATTTACTGTCTCCCATCCATACCAAGCAAGTGTGTTTCCTGCGCAGCCGCTCTTCTTCCTGGTTGGTAATTGATGGGGACAAGTATTTCCTAACTATTTTATCACTTGGTCATGCCACTATCTTCATAATGTAGATAACACTATGTAACAAAATTTCACTTTTGTCGTGTTCCTGGGAAATAAGCATAATTCCCCAATTCTTTATAACTAAACAAAATTTAAAAAAAAAAAATTTTGATCTCAGAACTTTGCTTTTGTGGTCAGAACACTTCTGGAACACTTTCAAGAAAGACGGATGTAAAACTATTATGTTCTAGGGTTTTGCTTGGCAAATATTAAAACAGGGACTCACAAATCAGCATTCAGTTCAGCTCTGGCTGCCTGAGAAGACACATCAGAAGAAGTAACATGACATCAAGAGGCTGCAATCATTCTCCAGATGCATTCTGCTACATATGTGGTCAATTCATTAAGACAAGAGCAAAGATGTTCTCTGTAACAGCATCTAAAAAAAATGTGTGAAGCTTACAAAGCATATTTTGGCAAGCCAGTTGGGGACCCAGACAAGACCTGGGCACCTCATGTTGCTTGTGAGCATTGTAAGAAAACATTGGAAGGTAAGAAAGTCATTAGTTAAATGAAGGTAAAATCTTGAATAGGAACATTTTTAAATGAAATGTAACAGAAACTAATTCTTTGGTTCATTTACAGGATGATATAAAGGAGAAAAAAGAGCCATGAAGTTTGCTGTTCCTAGAATATGGTGTGAACCCACTGATCACTCAACCAACTGCTACTTCTGCCTGGTGGATCCTTCCAATCGCCAAACTGGGAAAAATGCACCTGCTATTTCTTATCCAGACATTCCCTCTTCTATTGCACCTGTACCACACAGTGCTGATCTTCCTGTACCTACACCTCCAGAAAGAAGTCAACCGTCAGAAGAAGAAAGCAGCAAATCAGAAAATGAAGAGCACAGTGAACAAGACTATGATCTCACAGACCTCAATGACTTTATCAGAGATATTCGTTTGACAAAGTCAAATGCTGAGCTTTTGATATCAAGGCTCAAGGAGTGGGACTTGGTGAATGAAAGTGTGCAAGTGACAAGCCAAAGAAAACGTCACCAACATTTATCAAGCTTCTTCACTAATGAAGACAGGTTGTGCTACTGTAATGATGTATCAGGCCTGTTTGATGCAATTGGAATTGCATGCAATCCAGATGAGTGGAGACTCTTCATTGACTGCTCCACCAGAAGCCTTAAAGTTGTACTTCTGCACAATGGGAACAAGTATCCATCTCTTCCCTTGGCTCAGTCAGTGCATCTTAAGGAGGACTACAACAGTGTTAAACTTCTACTGGAAACTTTGAACTATGATAACTATGGCTGGGAGGTTATTGAAGATTTCAAAATGGTGGCATTTTTTATGGGACTCCAAGGAGGTTTTACAAGTTTCCCTGTTATCTCTGTCATTGGGATAGTAGAGACAGAGCAGCACATTACCAGAGGAAGCACTGGCCTCAAAGGAGTGAGTTCTCAGTAGGAAGACATAATATCAAACATAAACAATTGGTGGATCCTCAAAAGGTTCTGTTCCCTCCATTACACATCAAACTATGGCTAATGAAACAGTTTGTTACAGTTCTTGATAAAGAGTCTGCAGCCTTCAAGTATCTAGACTTCTTTCCCAAGCTATAAGAGGCAAAGGTGAAGGCTGGCATCTTTACTGGACCACAAGTCAGGAAAATCATGGAGTGCTCAGAATTTACAAAGAAGCTCACAGAGAAGGAAAAGGAAGCCTGGGAGAGTTTTGTTGCTGTAGCACAGGGCTTTCTGGGCAACAACAAGGCTGACAATTATGTGGAACTTGTTGAGACCTTGTCAGATGAGCTGTAGGATGTCCCTTAAGGTCCATATCCTTGATGCTCATCTTGACAATTTCAAGGAGAATATGGGAGCATACTGAGAGGAGCAAGGGGGAGCGTTTCCACCAGGATATAATGGATTTTTGAACACAGTTATCAGGGATCTTATAATGAAAACATGATGGGAGACAACATTTAGGGGCTTCAACGGGAAAGTGATTTGTTGCTGCTCGCAAATCTAGAAAAACTGCTAATTTTTAACTTTGTAAATATGTTTCAGAAAGTTTAAAATAAAATTCGTGTAAATTTTATTTTATGTAAATTTTATTTATTTTATTATATGTTCTTGTTTTACATACAAAACTGGCAAAAAAATATTGAAATTTAGCCATTTTTCGTCAAAAATTCATCCTGTAAGCCACAAAAGCAAAGTTTAAAAGGAATATTGGGCATTTTCTATTGTTTTGCAATAAAAGGAGTTGGAAAATAACACTTGCCAGGAACAAAAATTGTTTTACATAGTGTTTGAATGTATAAAGTTGACACTGTTCAGTGGATTTGGCAATATTTTGAGTAGATTGTTCCCAAAGGCTTTTTTGGGGTTTTTAATGTTAGGTGAGGTTACATTTGGCTTAGTAAGGTTGCAATGGTGAATATCGGTTAAATTAGGTTAAGGTGGGTGAGATTGGGTTGGGCTGCGTTTTGTTAGGATGAGTTGGGTTAGGTTAAATTATATCGGGTTACACTGAATGGTCAACGTTGAGTTTAATAACCTTAGCTCTATGCAACTTAAACTAATAAAACCTAGCCTAACTAAAGCTAACATAACCTAATCATACTTCGCCTTACATAATCAAACCCGACCTATCCTAACAGATCCTAATCAAACATAATATTAAGAACCTCTCCAAAAATTTGGTACAATTCTCAAACCAGACTTTATATTGTACATTTTAAACTATCAAATATCATTGAACTTCACGAAACAGTTACTCACTTTTAACCTTTAATCTTAACTACGACAGATGAGAAAAAATAAGAGACTTAAATATCCACGGAACACGAAGAAACTAATGTATGGAATCGCAGTAGAAAATAAAGGAACTGAAATGAGAACAGATCGCCCTCATTTTGCAAACTTATCAAATTAGAGGGACGAAAATGCTCAGCTCCGAGGAAAAACCTCTTCTCCCAGTCTGAGGGTCCACAGTTAAACCCAGAACTGATACTTCCAAAATCAATAAATTATATATGTATATAGGATGGGGTCCACCTCTGGTAGACCCCATCTTGTCATTTCGGGAGCCCATCCCAATTTGCTCTTCCTATACCCCCCCCCCCAATTTGCTCTTCCTATCTATTCTGGGCAACATGTGCAATAGTTACGTAAATTTATTGCGAAACTTTCCGCCTACACAGTAGGCTCCTTTAGTCGACTACTGCTTTTGCTGCTCTCTCTCTGTTCCGCAATAAAGTTACCTCAACGAATTAACATTAGCGATCTCGCTCGCTCTACTGAATTTACGGAAGGTAATGCAGTAAACCCCGTATCTGTGAATTCAGTTTTCTGTTTGAATTATCTGCAGTTTACCGTGGCTCAAAAAATAACCCTTAAGAGAAGCCGTAAAGTGCTTCCCGTCAGTGAACAAGTGCTAATTCTCAACTTGGTGTGTGTGTTCTCCAGGACGAGTGTACTTCAGTGGTTAGTGAGGTTAAAGGTACCACTGACTCCCCTGCTAATCAAGGTAAGAATATTCTGATTGTGGGAGACTCTCAGGTAAGATATATGGACCGTGCTTTTTGTAACAGAGATAGGAAGGTCAGACAGAGGGTGTGCCTCCCAGGAGCTGGTGTTGGTGACATAGTCAGCAGGTTGGATAATATTATGTCAGGTAATGGGAACAAGCCCATTATCTGTCTTAGTGCTGGTGGAAATGACATTGGGAAGGGCAAAAGACAGGAGCTACTAGATAAGTATAGAAGTAGTTAGGTCTAAGGGAGGGATCCCAATCATATGTAGTATTTTGCCTAGAAAGGGAGTGGGCAATGAATGGATGTCTAGGGCAATTGGTATAAATTGCTGGCTAGACAGGTACTGCAAGAAACTTGCAATTCCATTTATTGATAACTGGGACAAATTCTATGGCAAACGTGATATGTATGCAAGGGATGGGGTTCATCTCTCTGGGGCTGGAGTGGTTGCATTAGCCGATTCGATTGAGGGGGTCATTGATGACTTGTCTAGGACTTTAAACTGATAGATTATAGAGGTTTGGGTGTTTGTGGGAAACAATCAGGCTGTAGTATTAGGCCTGGAAACAGCAGATATTACCAGGATACCTCAGGGATATGTTTAAAAGATAAGATTCAAAATAAAGTTGCTTGTAAAGGCAAAGCAATTGGTCAACAAACAAAGAGAGATAGTAGAGGGCAACGAGTGACTAGCTCCCTTAAGGTTTACTATACAAATAGTAGGAGTCTAAGAAATAAGATAGATGAGCTAAGATTACTTGCAAGTGCAGGTAATAGAGATATTATTGCTATAACAGAGACCTGGTTCAACCTGAAAGATAGAGAAATGCCTTCCGAGTGCAACATTCAGGGTAACAAACTATTCCACACTGATAGGGTCAACAGGAAGGGTGGTGGAGTGGCGATGTATGTCAGAGATAATTTAAATTGTTGTGTTAGACAAGATATAAGATTACAAACATCGGACACAGAATCTGTTTGGCTACAGTTTCTCGAGGGTCGTGAAAATTAATTTTGGGTGTGATTTACAGGCCCCCAAGTCTGGATAGGAGTGCAGTAAGCTGCTATGGGACGAAATTCATAAGGCGTCAAGATATGAAAATGTTGTGTTAATGGGAGATTTTAACTTTAAACAAATTGATTGGAACAATGTGACAGGTAATCTTGAGTCTAGTGACTTTCTTGATACGGTTCAGGATTGTTTTTAAAACAGTTTGTGACAGAACCAACTAGAGGTAGCAACTTGCTTGATTTGGTTCTTGCTAACAAAGAATCACTAATTAATAATCTTGAGGTTAATGAAGAGCTTGGGGAAAGCGATCACAAATCACTTAGTTTCAATATATCATGAAATTACCCAGGTAACTGCAATCACGTCTCTGTTCTAGACTTTCGCTTAGCCGACTTCATGGGGCTGAGAAATTACCTAGGTGGGCTAAATTGGGATGACCTGACTATGGGTCAGGTAGGTGGTTTTGGTTGCCAATATGACGTTTTCCAGAGCGTAGTTCTAGCTGCCCAGACAACTTTTGTTCCGAGTAGGGAAATTAGATCTAACAAAAATGATCCTAAATGGATGAACAATAGATTAAAACATCTCATTGGTCAAAAGAGAGGCAAAATAGGGTATAAAAAAAGGGGGTGAACGAAAGAAAACAATATTTTTTTTAAAGAGAGAAAAAAAAAAAGAATAAAAAAGCAAAAAAAGGGGTTAGGGGGCTAAAGGGCCAAGGGTTCGAAGACTAAAAAAGGTTTCTTTCAGGTATGAAAATATTAGGGGCAAGATAGGCCCACTTAAAAGTAACTCAGGACAGATCACGGGGTAATAAGGATATGTGTGAAATTTTTAAATTTCTTCCACTCAGTTTTTTCTCAGGAAGATACTAGCGAATTCCAGAAATAATAAATTATGTTTAACAGGAAGATAATAGACTATGCTGATTGGGGAACAGTGACATGGTCCCAGACAAATAAAAAAATTAAAAACCCAACAAATCCCCCGGCCCAAAGAACTGTTTGAAAAGTTTTAAAGGAATGTAAAAAGGGAAATTAGCAAACCTTTAGCAAATTTTTTTAACATATCACTACAAACGGGGCTCCCGGGTGTTTTTAAAATTATTTCATAATCCCGCCACATGCATTGAACAACGAAAAAGACTTGAAATTTTAACAACTTGCAAACAGAAAATTATTTACAGACATTATTATCTCATTATTCGTTTTTCAGATGTGGCAGGATTAGATAAAAAATTTCCAGCACAGGTTAAAAAATGGGTAAAGGTGTTGATACAAAGGGGTGGACATATAACAAACTTGAGCGAGTGTGTTAGACAGAAGTGAGTGGAAGCAAGTGACCTGACGAGCTGTTGGGGGGAGCAAGATAACATTTTGAAGGATTCAGGAAACCGGTTATAGACTTGTGTTATGAAGGTTGAAAGTACAGTGCCTGCACCTGAAGGAGGGGAGAGTCTGCACTTTCAAAGGGCATTTGAGCTGTAGTTGGCACCCTCTAACAAGACAATGAAGGAGTAAGTGATGGTGAAGGTGATTTTTCTTTTTCAGGTCAACCTACCCCCAGTGGGAGACGGCCGATATGTTAAAAAAAAATATTATTATTATCTTTATTCTTTTTTGAATTGTATTTTTTTTTAAATAAACAGTCATTCCTGTGCACAGTGATTTAAATTGGACATTCGTAGACTAGAGAGGGGTTTTCCACAGCACTGTAACAAAAAA